>JAKSZP010017607.1:0-62278 GCA_022478985.1 Massospora cicadina
TCAGCTCAATGCTTAGCCATTATTTCCAATTAAATACTCTTGAAGTTGTAACTGTAGGGATTCGTTCCCTATACTCTTATCCACCCGATCTTTGTTAAGATACCCCGGTGACAGTCTCTCTCTGCTCAACACACAGTCAGCAGCTATCCCTGATTGTTGTTCTTTCATTTCTAGATCCCCACTCGGATCTTAACTCTTCTCTCTGAGAGTCTTCCAATTATTGCCTTCTGCAATAATATCCTTGAGATAGAATACCACATTAGAAGCTGATAGTCTAACTATACACCAAATTGTTGATATCACTCTAAACACTGTAAATAATGTTTTCTTAGATAACAATAATGTTGTTTATTATAGTAAATTCTAAGGAACTAAATAGTGGTGGATTTGGCTGTCTAACCTTTGATTGACACCTCTTCGATGAAATGGCAGCCATTGATGTTGAATCACCCATCCTCATCTCAGCAGCGATGGTCTTCCCCATCCTGGCTAGGATTCCGTCATTGGAAATCCTTGAGACCTCAAATGGAAAGAGTTGGAAAATGTGTCCCAAACATTTTCCTCTCAATCCAAGTGAACCAACCATAACTGGCTAGCGACCTGCTTAGGTAATGGGACTTATTCCATTATGGCAGATCACTCACCAACCAATCGAATTGCTAGTTGCAGGTGGCATCACTCACCTCACAACTTACTATTCATTCCCAATCATTGGGTGATGCAACCCAAACAATCCCAATCGGTACACCTGATAGTTAATCACTATCAGATGCCCCTATTTTATCAGCAACTCTGCCCAATGAGATCTTAAGTATTCATCCAGAATGATCCTTAATGGATACAACCAGGCAAATATCTCAAAATCCCCTGAACGTAGTTCATCCAAAACTTGTGCCAACCAATTTCCAATTCACTTCGCCTTAGGGAATTTCCCCTAGCAATACCAGGTAATCTAGCAGGCTTGGAATATGGGCAAAAATCCCAACACTTCCCCTCTCTTGCCTAGATTTTCAGCAAAAAAAGGACAGGGCATGAGAACACCACTTTGGACACCTGTTCAAATACTTCATTGGTTCAAGCGGAGTACACTTGTCAATACTCAACGCTGCTTGGGACGACCTTCAGCATATGGCGTTCTTCCTTTTCCTCCTTGCAACTGCATTCTCAGATCGCAGTTCCTCATGACCTTCTGTTATGCCAGGATGATCGATTTACTTGTGACAATATTAGTTCCAGGATCTGGTTTTCCCCTGTTAAGGTATATGACCTGTTGTAATATTCAGGATTCTTGGTCCAGCGTCCTTGATTTGCTGATTTTCTCCTCATCCTAGACAGGAGACTCTTGCCATCAATGTTCGTTTTGCAGCTGAATTAAGAATACTTATTTCTTATTCACCCTTGTTATTATGCTCATAACCTCTTGGCATAAGTTATTCTTAATTCTTACGTTGGAGAGCTTATCTCAATAATTTTGATATTAATTTCCCTGAAATTGGAGCTTAATGGATTATAAAGTGCATAATGTCAACTTCTATATAGTTTGACATCCACTCTCTCATCCAGCTCATATATCAAATTCTGAGTTTCGCTACCAGAAGCTCCACAATATACTGTCTGATCCAGACCTCCGTCTCTTCCAGCAGATGAGTCAGAATTCTCGACGGAACCTCTTTTATGGTCCTTCCAGGACTCATACACCTAGTTTGGTGCAAGCAGCTAATCCTTCCACCAAATTACTGGAAATGGTAACTAATCCCTCCAAAACCAGGCTGGCTATTGTTTCAAACAACTCTTAGCTGACTCTTTCTCTGCAGTCAATTCTAGAGTTGGACTTTGAAACTCTCCTGGATTGGCTCCTTTTGCTGATGCTCCAAACATCATCATAGATGCTCCAGAGAATATGAGGTTGCTATAGATTGTTAATTTCTGTCCAGGTCAGACCTGCTCCCTGAGTTCCTCTTCTGACTCAGTCAATTTTACAAACCCACTTTTCTGGTCTCTGAGCTCTCAATCAGTAACAGCATTCACTTTGAGCTCCCCTACGCTGAACTCTGGGCCCAAGCCACTGAGGCTTTGACTTTAGCACTGAATCCCTCTGATCTTGATAACCTTCAGGATTGGTATACTGCCACATACGCTCTTTGCTTTGCTGGCCAAGCTCTTCGAAGTTGGTCCATGAAGCTTCCAGCCTCACCTGGTTTCCACCATTCATTCAGCTTTAGCTTCTGCGAAGCCCATAATCACCGCTTGCAGGATTTAATCCACTCTCTGCATAACTATCTCTTCTCTGGCACTTCTCATTGGTATCTTCCGCTGATGGCGTTGATAGGGGGCATGATTCAGCAACCCCTGTCAAGCATCCCTTCTTTGTTGCTGGCCCAAATGTTTGATGTCCTTGATGAAGCCCATTGGCAGGCGCTCAGGACTAATCTTCTGGCTCCAGTGCCATATTGGGATTACTCAGGGTTTTTCACTGATTGCCTCTTTTTATGCTGCTGCTTTCCTCCCTGCTCCAGTTTTGCGATTGGCTTCCTCTGACATCTCAATTTCCCTTCCCCTAGTCACTTTTTCTCAGGGCTCAACATCCGCTCAACAAATGTGGTTTCATGTAGGTCTCGCCCTCGCTAGCATCCAATTGCATATCAATTTCGATGGGCTATTCATTCCTACCGCGATCCATCCTCCCTCCCCCAAGAGGTGACATAGGTGGAATCATCCCTGTACTGAGGACAATCAATAAAAATAAAAATTATAAAAATATATTGGCTTTTTTTATCTATGCAGTTTATAATAAGTTTTTTTCCAATATCTTTTATCAATTTTTTTATCTTTATTCTTTTTTCTCTTATGGGACTTGAGCTTGTTTTGGTTCAGATGTCCATCTTTTTCATCCAAACTGGGTCCTGGGTACTTAAACCTACCAGTTATCATGGTTCAAAATCTTATTCTCATAAGATTTAAACAATTATTTGGTTCAGTGGTCCCCTAATGGGACATGACCAAAATCTCAGGACATAACCAATTAATGGTTCAGAGGTCCGCTAAGAACATTGAAATTATTTTCTCTTAGGTTCAATACTTCCAATAAGTATTGACCTTCACTATATGACAGCAGCGCTGTTTCCTCACATATAGGCTACTCTAGCCAACTTTTTGTCAATTCTCTTGAATACTAGGCCTTTAACACCTACTGGTTGTTCATCCAACGGGTCCTAATTCCATTTCTTAATTCGGCAACTGATGCTTTGGATCCTCATATCTCATTAGCCAACAGTTTCATCCAAATGTCCAGATCGTTTTTCTCCTAAAAACGATTTTCAGCCTTCGTGGCTTATCCTTAATTACACAGGTCGTTCTGACCTCACTAGCTTCATCCAATTTCTCCTGAATTGATAAAATCGTCTCCAGCAACTTCTGACCAGTGATTGAGTTTTATTAAGCAAATGATTACCTCCACTATCTTGGATCAATCAATCCTATTTTGACTTCATCTCTTCATTGGTATGGCAATCCAATTCTCTGGATTAATTGCTTCCTATTCCGTCCAATGCCTAATCTAAACACTCACTCCTCAGGACTATTTAAAGCGGATCCAATTTCAACCTGAGTTGATCCTGTTGTTCCTTGGGACTATTTCCAGCAGGCCCAATTCCAACCCAAGTTGGCCCTGCTGATTCTTAGGACTATTTCCAGCGGGCCCAATTCCAACCCAAGTTAGCCCTGCTGATACTCTTCATCTAAAGTAGATTTCCGGTGGAACTGGTTTCCTTGCAGCACTAGATAGTTCCATATCTAGGCTGTAAGTCCTTTTCCCTGAACTTGAGTATCATCATTTTGCTTCACTCAGACCTCCACTGCTGAGCTGGGTGAACGCCTCTGAATGTGATCCTCTTTACATTCTATCTTCATTACTTCCTTCAGTAACTTATTTTAAAAATTGGAAACATCTTCATAGAACATCATTTTCTATATTCTTCAACTCAACTACTCCTGTAGTGAGCATCAACTTGAAAATTTACTCTAGGTTGATTATCAGCAATCAACCCAGTAATTTTTTTACTGAACAGAATCAATTTCCTCGTGCACTTTGTCGCGTTGTGTAGAATGTACTATGAATTGATAATAGTATGGAGACTATTATCTGTAGTTAAATTGAACTATATTTTGTCCCAATGCTTGGCCAGTATTTCCAATTAAATACTCTTGAAGTTGTACTTGTAGGGATTCGTTCCCTATACTCTTGTCCACCCAATCTATGTTAAGATACCCCGGTGACAGTCTCTCTCTGCTCAACACACAGTCAGCAGATATCCCTGATTGTTGTTCCTTCATCTCTAGATCCCCACTCGGATCTTAACTCTTCTCTCTGAGAGTCTTCCAATTATTGCCTTCTGCAATAATATCCTTGAGATAGAATAACACATTAGAAGCTGATAGTCTAACTATACACCAAATTGTTGATATTACTCTAAACACAGATAATGTTTTCTTAGATAATTATAATGTTGTTTATTATAGTAAATCCTAGGGAACTATATAGTGGTGGATATGGCTGTCTAACCTTTGGTTGACACCTCTTCGATGAAATGGCAACCATTGATGTTGAATCACCCATCCTCATCTCAGC
Source organism: Massospora cicadina (assembly GCA_022478985.1). Classification (NCBI taxonomy): domain Eukaryota; kingdom Fungi; phylum Entomophthoromycota; class Entomophthoromycetes; order Entomophthorales; family Entomophthoraceae; genus Massospora; species Massospora cicadina. The sequence goes on from JAKSZP010017607.1 coordinate 4,628, forward strand.
AGCGATGGTCTTCCCCATCCTGGCTAGGATTCCGTCATTGGGAATCCTTAAGACCTCAAATGGAAAGTCAGAAAATGTGTCCCTAACGTTTTCTTATCAATCCAAGCGAACCAACCATAATTTGTTAGTGACCTGCTTAGGTAATGGGACTTATTACCCATTATGGCAGGTCACTCACCAACCAATCGATTTGCTAGTTGCAGGCGGCATTACTCACCTCGCAGCTTACTATTCATTCCCAATCAGTTGGTGATGAAACCTAACTGATCGAAATTGGTACACCTGATAGTTATTCACTATCAGATGCCCTTATTTCATCAGCAACTCCACTCGATGAGATCTATAAGTATCCATCCAGATCAATCCAAGATGGATACAATTAGGCGTATATCTCAAAATCCCCCAAACATAGTTCCTCCAAAACTTGGGCCAACTGATTTTCTGATTCACTTCGCCTTAGGGAACTTTCCCCTAGCAATACCAGGTAATCTAGCAGGCTGGGAATATGGGCAAAAATCCCAACACCTCCAAACAGGAGGGCAAAGAAACTTTAGTGTGGGCTTCAACAATGGAGCGATACTGAGGGTGTGGATATTAGGCCAGTGGGGAAAATCGCCCTGGAAGTTAGCCTCAGACAAAGGAACAATTAGGGTACGACCATTCTTTAATGATAAGGATAGGGTATTGTCACTCAAGTTGGTCCTGACTTCAAAATTTCGCCACCATTCCACTCTAAAATAATGGGGTACAAAAGGTTTTTGTATTCTTAGAAACAGTCTGTCAAAAGATACTTGCCCATTTGAGGATCCAAAAACCCTAGTACCTTCAGGGTGGGAATACCTTGAGAAGCCCCTCCCCTAACCATACCACCTGGTAAGTAAGTAAGCTTAAGGTAGTCGGCTAGGTCTTGGGCAATGAAATTCTCAGAGGCTCCGGTATCCATCAAGACAGTAGTGCTAATATTGCCTGAAGGGGATTAAAGGGTAGCATAAAACAAAAAAATGAATGATCTTTATTTATAGCAGACACCGCCAGCATTTCACCATAAATTATTTCTTCAGGCATAAACCTGCCTCCAGGGTGCGTCTTTGCATCATAGAATGGATATGGATAGTTGGCCACTCTTACTACTGAAGCCACATATCCCGCCATACCTTCAGAAACTGCATAAATGTTTTTATATTGTATTTGTAACTCCTTTTCCACCTCCTGGGTTCTGCGTATCATTTTGGTGGTCAAGTGTGGGTTTTCCTGGATCATTTGATACACAAAATTGTTCCATATCTGAGCCATGAGAGAATAAATATGGTTTAGTTGTATATATGGCAACGCCGTTATAAAACGCTTTATTGGTCGCAAATGACCCTATTCCCATTTTGGCAAAGGGTTGTCCAATGTTATCCGAGGCCATCACCCCCAGGCCCACCATTGCAGATACTGTCTGCACCATCTGAACATGGTGCCAAAGAACACCCTGTTTTTCTGAATTCATATTATTGTTTTCAGCAGAAAATTGGGGAATCCTGACTCTCAGACTGAGAAGCATCTGTATCTACCAGGTATGAGCAAGAAGGGTGGGTACCTTACAGTAGGAGGTAGCAAAATAACGCCAAGATGCTCTAACCTTCAGGAAAAAAAGTAAACAGTGGTAAGCCCCATCACAGCCGTGACCAACAGCTGGCATACACAGTTTGCACTTTAGAAAGTCCCACATGGAAAAAGTTTGTACACATAAAAGAAATGTGTTGGTTGACTAATGTAAAGAGAGTGTATATACCTCTATTTTTCCCAGAGTGTTAGTTCATGGTGCACAGGACCAACGCTAGGGAACTAGTCGTTATTAATAAAATTACTAGAGCCCCGCAGAAGGTGCTAGAGATGCAGTAACTTAGTTCAAGGATAGTTTACAGTAGTGGAAAACCCAAAATAGAATCACGCGGTGCTTATATTGGGAGTGGATAGGAGACCCTGGTTGGAGGGTACTAGGGTGGCCCAACGGTGCATGGGCGAAAGATTTACAGTTGTTACAAATAAAATGGTTGATGCTACACAAGACCTCCTCAAAGAGGTCCACACACAGGTTTGTCCAAGTTATCATATATAAAAAGGTGTACTAGCGAAAGGTTTTATTTATAAGGGAAGTCAACCAATGAGAGAAATTGGTCTCGAGGAAAAGGATTTAAGAGAATTCAGGAAAACAATCAATCAAAGGAAGTGGGTATAAGCTGGGGTGCACCAATAGGCGCACGCTTTCATCAGGCGATAAACTGTACTTGGTAATCAACTGGACTTGGGTAATTGATTGTAGGAGCAGCTGACCTGAGCTGGAAATTTTGAAAACTGAACAGGTTTTGGTACCCCGTTCACCTAAAAGAAGAAGTAAACTGTTTTCATTAATTGCAAATATGGTTCATTCTAACGCTCCTGCTGTTATACAGGTCCAAAGTTCTCTTGCATCCCTAGGACCAACCTGGGAGTACCTCGCCTTCACCCAGCATTAATCCAAGGTATGCTTGAGGTCAGGGAGGCCTGCCAACTTCACGATCTTGGCCTCCTGACATGCAGCTTTGTCCTTAACGTTTGTCCCAATTATGATGTCATCTTTAAGCCATGACAAACATCATAACATATTATCGGAAAATTCCCCTTCTTTAAATTTTGGCAACAAAATAATGTGGTGGCGGAAAAGGTGAGATACTCTTTATCAGACGCTTTTATCCTTCCTTCTTGACGCTATCCTGGAGCCTTATAATATGTTTTGATGTAGAAAGGGTTAATCATCTTCCAAAAACCTGAAGGTTGACCTGAACTCACAGGTGGAATTTGATTCCATTAAAATTTGTGCTTGCTAAATCAATAAACGGCTCTAGAGGATAAAGACCTCTAGTATTGGTTGACAACATGATAGGTGAGTGAAAGTTAATCTCAAAGCCTCCTCATACTCATCTAAAGTGGATTTTTCCCAGAAACCTTATGTCACAATGTGTCCCTGTGTGGACTATAAGGAACATATTTAATTTCATTATCACAGATCCATACTCCCTTCACTTGAAAGTCGCCATTGGCCATTTAATTTCCAGATCCAAAGTCTTCTCTAAACTTGACCTGATCAACGCGTTTATCCAAGTGTGGGTGAAGTCTGGCCAGGAATGGCTGAATGCATTATTCAAATGACGTGGCATTTACCTATATAATGGCATACACTTTGACAAAAAATTGCACCAGCTAGTTTTTGGCACTGCATTAATGATGCTTTTAAGGATCTCAGATTATCCTGTACAACTGGCTACGTTGATATTATTTTAATCCACTTGCCCAATGCAGAGCAACATGCCAAGAATTGGTATGCGTAGTTGCAGCCCTGCTTAAGGCAGGGTTGGTGAAAGTCCGTTCAAATGTTACTTTTATAAGGTCAAAGTGCTATTCAATAATAATCTGGTATTGAAGGATGGTCACGCTATTGTGTCTCATTAGGTTGGACACCATTTGATCTTGCCTACTCCTGTGATACTAAAAAACGCGCAGCTTTCTTATTATGTCACCTTTTTGAATAAGCTCTTGACAGCCATCTTAAACTCACGTTGTCCTTAAACCTCATTATTGGCAAAAAATGTACTTGTTTGGGCCCCAGAGTTCCAACATTCGTTTAAAGCTAAAAGAAGTCTTTACTACAACTTCAGTTCTTAGACATGCTGACGATGATAAGCCCTTTATTGTGGCTTGTGACGCTTCTAGCTCAGCAGTCAGTGCCACTCTATTAAAAAGTATGAGGGGCGTGAACAATTAGTGGCCTAATTTTCTAGGAAGTTTTTCATAATGGAACACTCTTTGGGACATATATTAAAAAGAGTTAGCTTCCAATGCATGGTCTTTTATGCATATTTGGGTATCTTATATAAGGCTCAAAGCATACTGTAGTGTTTCACACTGAACATGAATCACTCACTTTTACAAAAAACACATAGTTTGTGCCAGACAAACTAGGACTCATTGGTATCTTCCAAGGTTTGACTTCAAATATAAGTTTGTCAAGAGAACCACCCATATCAAGCTAGTTATATCTAGCCATAATCCATTAATGAGCATGACTTCATAGGCAACTCTGAGTCAATTATGGTATTTCCATGAGCTAATAGTAGAACTCAATTCAGCCATTGCCAGACTGGCTTCCCCACTCTGCATTTCAAACAAAACCTCAGGTAATTAAACTTTTCAGAGCCCCACATTTCAGATTCTGGTGGTTTACCCAAAAATAAACCCTTTGACAACCAACAAATCAGAACGATTATCCCCCTCAAAACATGGGCCAATTACTCTAATTCTCAACAAAAAATTGATTACTTGTATTACGATTCAGGCTGAATATCTCAACGTCAATATAGACTGATTATTTTTTTTGACAGCTCAGGCCAAATATCTTTGCTTAATTCAGGCCAATTATACATTCAACAAACTTGGCATTTGGTCCCAATTAATTGGAAGCAATATCAACCATTTATCTTAAGGAATTATCTGGGTATTGATCCTGAAAATAACCTCTAAAATCCCATGGGCAAATATTATAATAAGATTGGCATCATAAATGTCACAATCAATTTCCCACCATATGGCTAATTTTGTATTTCAATCCTCAAAAAGGCACATTAGCACTTGCACATGGACCACCCAAATGGAAGTACCTAGTGTTATGAAGAGAGTCCTGCCAACGTCCCAATTAGGGGTACTTTTTTAACTTGAAACTGATGCCAAATTTACCAGAAGTCATATTTTGTCAGCTGAGTGATAAAACTTAAATTAGCTGTTTTAGGACAATTTTGCACATTTGCATGCGATTTTTTTCCCTGGAAACCTTCTTATATTAAAAGTTTTTCCACCAATAGTCCTAACAATAGGTCATAATCATAATCTGATTTTCTTTTTTCCACTTGACATCACTTTCAAGCAATTTTGAAAACCAGTTGGTTTTCCACAACCGCCTCACCACATCAATTACCCAATTTATGTCCTCAGATCCACCACCTGCTGCCCCTGTGTGGGGCAGTGAGGCTCCACCCGCTAGCATTTACCACCCAGCAGGCAAACACATGAGGACTGGCTCATCCAGCCTGCCAAATAGTTCTGGTTGCTATGTCCCTCTAAGAGACTTAGGACTCCACCTTGCACTATTCCACCCAACCCGCCCCAATCCCTTAGTCCTACCTTGACCCACTATCCACTTTTGCCTCTAAGTTGAATATGGATGTCTCATCCCATATGTCAACAAAGCGATAATTGAGCTGGCAACTGCCACCTTTTCACAGGAAGGATTCATAGACTTCCACCCTTATAAGGGCTATTTTTACATAGGCTTTTCCACTGAAGAGGATGCAGCTGCAGCAGCAGCTACGCCTTTAATATATAAAAGCACCCCTATTACCGCCACCCAAACATGTCTCCCAGATGATACCACACTTGTGGTGACCTTTGCAAACCTCCCCTCACACCTTCCCCCTCAAACACTTTATGATGACTTGATGTCAGGGCTGTCCACTTATGGTGAAAACCCTGTTATCCAATTCATTGTCCTAAGTGGTTTTGAAAGCCTCCCAGCACCTTGGGCAAAGGCCATCTTTACCCTTTACCAGCTGAACATGGCCCAGCACATCCCACCGCGTGCTTATATCCCATCTGCACCCAACCATTTCTTTTGGGCTCACATTGACAATAGTCGCACAATTGTCCCCTTTGCCATGAGTTGGACCACACAAAAAACATGTCAATACATTTCAAACCCTGAAAGCATGGCCAACCGAACCATGAGGCCACACCAACAGCGTTAAAGTGGGTTATTTAGGCTGCCCTCACCCCCCAGGTTGAGCGCTCAATGAATAAGCAACAAAATTGAGCGACCCAAATTAAGCCAGCCCTATCCAAGTTGGTCAAATCCAAGCTGGCCAATGTACACCCAGGTCAACCAATTGAGAGCAGGTTTGGACCCATGTTCAATCCAGAAAAACTCCCGCCCCAAAACCTACCCAACCAAAGTCACCTCCACCAAATAATCCCAAGTCAACAAAAATCCCTGGAACTTATTGGATAAAGTGATCAACTCTGGTGAAATTGTCCCACCACCGTGTTATCCAATTGATTTAGTACCTTATCTGAATTTAGACTTTAATATCCCAACCCCAACCAACCAATATGTCCCCAAACCCAATACCATATCTTTATAAAATGACCACTAGCTTGCCAAGGTTGTGGTAGCCTTACCTAAAAATCCCCACTTTTGTAAAATGTGTGAAAAAACTGTCACGGAATTTAAAGAAGGGCTGCACCCCCTTACCTCCAATTTTCCTCCTACTGCAAAAGAGAAATTCAACGCCTCTTTGAAAATGCCACCACCGTTGTCAAGCATGTCACTATACTTGAATATTTTACCCATCCACATGCATCATAAGAGCCAATATTGCGAAATTAGAATAACTTCCTGAAGCCTGCATCCAGACTGAACACCATGTTGCCAAAATCATAGAAGCTTTGATCCAGGCCCAAATTGTTGATCTCAACAACTATCTACTTCACCTCAAACCTCATCCTGCGGATGCCTAAACCCCCCTGCTCTCAGCATTGATCCGCCTCTTCTATGCTAAGCCTGATAATGATCCGGCTGATCCTCCCTTCCACTCCGCCATATTGGGATAGGCGGCTCACCACTATACCACCTAGTAGGTAATTTTCTCATTACTTTTTTGTGCCTCATTGCTTGATAAGGGTGGTAATTTGTAATTTATTCAAGGTACGCCAACCAGGGGATGGACAGTACCAATCACAACACTCAAAACGGCAAAACAAACTACTAACCAGGTGGGAAGCAGAAACTGCTTAACCCACCATGGCAGAGGGTGAGGAGGGGTTGGGGGTTGGTTTTCAGAAAGACCCACCTCGATCAAGGGGTGTTGGTTACAGTACCGGATCAGAGCAGAGAGCCAGGGCGTTGGGGCATCTACATAGTGGGGGCTAAGGTCAGCGTAGTAGGAGTTTTCCACTTCTGCATCAAGATAATGATGGGAAAGTGTTTCATCAAAAGCTGCGAGGAGAACTTCAGCTTATTTGCAGGCTTCAGGAAGTTGGGTGAAAAGGGAGATACTGTGGTGGGTGATTTTGGCTGAGGGGTTGAATGAAGCAAGCGTTGCGACATTCATAACAGCGATTTCAGCATCATCAAATAGTTTTGAGATGTCACTTCAGGGAGATTCAGGGAAGTCGGGGGGAAGAAGATGGTGGGCAGGCCATGCTGGAGCTGAGCCACTGACTGGGCCACCGCGGTGCATAGTTTTGGGCAATGAGGAGAGGCCACCGCAGCTAAGGCGAGCTGGTGGTCACTTTGGAAGGGGGCTGTATTGGGTAGAGGAGCAAAATGGCGAGGGGTAGGGGTTTCATCAAAGTTGGGAAGGAAAAATTCTGCCCAACCATAATCGCCATGGCAGAGAGGTTGACCTGTATGCTTACTAATGAGGACATTACCTGATTCGTCAGTTTCAGCCAATAAATCCCATGGATTTTGGTTCACTGGAATAGTGGCGTTTAAATTTGAGTGGGTAGGATTGGGCGAATAGGCAGCTGCTTGGGTGCGAATGTTGGTCCAAGCATTGCTCTGATTGGCTGGCGTAGATTTAGGTGGGAGAGTGAGGATGGAGGTTTTGGGTGGGGCTTATTTTCCATGTGGGCCCACTGAACGAGATTGGAGGGTGGGAGGGGGCAGCAAAGCGCCCCATACTGAACCTCCAGAGGGGGCTCAGAAGCCGCAGCAGCGGATTTGGCCTTAGGGCGCGCTCTTTTTGCATGGTTGAGGCCAAAGCAGAGGGAACAAATCTGCCTATCATTATCGACCTGAGCCCAAAAGAAATGATCAGGCGCTGCAGCCACACTAGCGTGGGGTGGGATTTGTTGGGCTATGGTAGGGTGGTGTGGTATGATGGTGGCTGTTGCACGAGGAGCAGCAAGGCGTTCTGCACCAGATGGAATGGCAAAGATGAGGTTGGCCTGAGTGCCATAAGCCATGAGCCCCGCGACCAACTGGTCATACAAAACCTGGGGTGGAAGGTGGGATGGGAGATTTGCAAAGGATACCACCAGCGTGGTATCTGAAGGGAGGCGAGTACGGGTTGTAGGAATGGGGTTTTTTTTATAAATTAGTGGAGTTTGTGCTGCCGCTTCAGCATCCTCCTCAGATTGGAACCCGACGTCAAAGTAGCCCTTAAAAGGGCGGAAGTCTACAAATCCAGCTGGTGCAAAGGCCGCAGTGGCTAGGTCAATAATTGCCTTATCAGCATATGGGAACAAATGCCCATAGTCCACTATGAGGCAATAGCAAATGGCGGAGCGAGGGAGGGCGAGAGGATGGGGGCGAGAAGGGTGGACGCGCGCCAGGTGGAGCGCTAAGTCTCGTGGGGGGACAAAATGGTTGGAAGCAGTGGGCGGGCTGTTTGAGCCCATCCAAACGCGCTTGCCTGCAGGGCGAAAAACGCTAGGTGGGGGTGCACTGCTGCCCCATACAGGGTGTCAGGTGGCAGAGCCAAGTACATCAAAGAATAGGTTTGGGCAGATGGCTGTGGATAAATAAACTTAAATTTAAAATCGCTCAAAAGTGACTTTGAGCGGTTAAAGAGAGTTTTGATAAGGGTGGTTGATTCATGTTTTTTTGGTTGGTTTAGTTTTATATTTTCAGTTTCAGTATTTTCTGTCCCCTGGTCAGCTTGCCTCAGTTAAATAAAAAAGTCATAATTATATCAGTTCAAGGGCTAAACTGAGTTGGAAAATATTTATCTGTGGAAATTGCGTCTCAACATGTGGCCAGGAGATGACCTAGAGGTAATAAATACCAGCATCTAGCCTAATAAGAAAAACATCAAATAATATTACTTAATATTTATATATATTTTTTAGGTTAGGACCACATAGTGCTAAAAAAATTATTGATATATAATATTATATCTCTATTACCTGGTATTTAAATCTGATTCTTTTACGTGAATAGTCAACAAGCTGTTAGTCAGAAAACTCCAACTTGTACCTTGCCTGCCTTGGTAGAAGTTCCTTATTTTATAGAAAAAATTTACCCAAAATTAAACAGAAGAGTCGTATTATCTTAAATAAGCCTAGTGAGCTTCCAAACGGTCATAAAACTATAAGACACTGGATAGAATTGAGGATCTCTCGTCCAAACTTCTTTCTGAACTTACGAGCAGGATTTAATTTATCAAATGAGCGATCCTCAAATTTAAAAATGTCCCAGAGCTTGATAATAATGTAAGGCCAAAAATATCTTCTCTGATCCTTCCAGCATTGAGAGTTCCCTCCTGGATGTTTTGTTGGCTTTAAATACAGAAGATTCTAAAGGTCTTGACTTTTTTCCTAAAAATGTGAGTGTCACAGCCTTCATAGAGAGGTATTCCCAAAAAACAGTGTACTATAAAACTCACAATAAAGTCTAGGTTCCCTATGCCATGCGTTTTTAACTCATAAGAGAACACAATGATCCTCCCACCATTATAAAGAAGCGTTAAAATCGTTCTATAATATCAAAATGCGGTTATGACTTGATGAAATTCACTAAAGATGTTACCACTTTGATATACAAGTACTTGGCATGTGATCACTCCAAATCTGACAGAAAAGAATTAATAGTTCTCATTCAATACTCAAAACAAGCAGAAGGCATTTGATTTACTCTCAGTGGACTCCATTATGAATTTACCCACGTCTAAAGAGGTTGACGCCATTATAATGGAGGGTGACAGATTTACAAATTGCCCCATTTTATCCCCTCTTTAACATCAACGTCATCGGAGGAAATGGTACAGCTTTATGTCAAACATGTTTTCTACCTATTTAGAGTCCCACAAAAGCTGTTAGTGAACGAGGGTCTACAGTTTACCTCAAGATTTTGGGATGCATTGTGTGAAACCTTGAAGATCAACCCTTTTACTTCATCATCCTACCACCCTTAACCTGATGACCAGACCAAATGGAATAATCAGTCATTGAAACAATATCTCAATTGCTAAGTCAATTTATTTGAGGTACGCCAACCAGGGGATGGACAGTACCAAATCACAACACTCAAAATGACAAAACAAAACTACTAACCAGGTCAGAAGCAGAAACCGCTAACACACCATGGCAGAGGGTGAGGAGTGGTCAGGGGGTTAGTTTTCAGAAAACCCACCTCAATCAAGGGATGTTGGTTACAGTACCGGATCAGAGCAGAGAGCCAGGGCGTTGGGGCATCTGCATAGTGGGGGTTGAGGTCAGCGTAGTAGGAGCTTTCCACTTCCTCATCAAGATAATGATGGGAAAGTGTTTCAACATAAGCTGCGAGGAGAACTTCAACTTCTTTGCGGGCTTCAGGAAGTTGGGTGAAAAGGGAGATACTGTGGCAGGTGATTTTGGCTGAGGGGTTGAATGAAGCAAGCGTTGCGACATTCATAACAGCAACTTCAGCATCATCAAATAGTTTTAAGATGTCACTGCAGGGAGATTCAGGGAAGTTGGGGGGGAAGAAGAGGGTGGGCAGGCCATGCTGGAGCTGAGTTACTGACTAGGCCACCGCGGTGTGTATTTTGGGCACTGAGGAGAGGCCACCGCAGCTAAGGCGAGCTGGTGATCACTTTGGAAGGGGGCTGTATTTGGCAGAGGAGCAAAATGGCGAGGGGTAGGGGTTTCATCGAAGTCAGGAAAGAAAAATTCTGCCCAACCATAATCGCCTTGGCAGAGAGGTTGACCTGTATGCTTACTAATGAGGACATTACCTGATTTGTCAGTTTCAGCCAATAAATCCCATGGATTTAGGTTCACTGGAATAGTGGCGTTTAAATTTGAGTGGGTAGGATTGGGCGAATAGGCAGCTGCTTGGGTGAGAATGTTGGTCCAAGCATTGCTCTGATTGGCTGCGTAGATTTAGGTGGGAGAGTGAGGATGGAGGTTTTGGGTGGGGCTGATTTTCCATGTGGGCCCACTGAACGAGATTGGAGGGTGGGAGGGGGCAGCAAAGCGCCCCATACTGAACCTCCAGAGGGGGGCTCAGAAGCCGCAGCAGCGGATTTGGCCTTAGGGCGCGCTCTTTTTTCATGGTTGAGGCCAAAGCAGAGGGAACAAATCTGCCTACCATTATCGACCTGAGCCCAAAAGAAATGATCAGGCGCTGCAGCCACACTAGCGTGGGGTGGGAGTTGTTGGGCTATGGTAGGGTGGTGTGGTATGATGGTGGCTGTTGCACGAGGAGCAGCAAGGCGTTCTGCACCAGATGGAATGGCAAAGATGAGGTTGGCCTGAGTGCCATAAGCCATGAGCCCCGCGACCAACTGGTCATACAAAACCTGGGGTGGAAGGTGGGATGGGAGATTTGCAAAGGATACCACCAGCGTGGTATCTGAAGGGAGGCGAGTACGGGTTGTGGGAATGGGGTTTTTTTATAAATTAGAGGAGTTTCTGCTGCCGCTTCAGCATCCTCCTCAGATTGGAACCCGACGTCAAAGTAGCCCTTAAAAGGGCGGAAGTCTATAAAGCCAGCTGGTGCAAAGGCCGCAGTGGCTAGGTCAATAATTGCCTTATCAGCATATGGGAACAAATGCCCATAGTCCACTATGAGGCAATAGCAAATGGCGGAGCGAGGGAGGGCGAGAGGATGGGGGCGAGAAGGGTGGACGCGCGCCAAGTGGAGCGCTAAGTCCTGTGGGGGACAAAACGGTTGGAAGCAGTGGGCGGGCTGTTTGAGCCCGTCCAAATGCGCTTGCCCGTGGGGCAGAAAACGCTAGGTGGGGGTGCACTGCTGCCCTACACTGAGGTGGCAGGCGGCGGAGCCAAGGACATCAAAGAATAGGTATGGGCAGACGGCTGTGGATAAATAAAACTTAAATTTAAAATCGCTCAAAAGTGACTTTGAGCAGTAAAAGGAAGCCCATCAATTGCTAAGTCCTCGCTAATTAAGATAATTAGGCCTCCTAACTTTACCTGGCTCGTTTTTTATAACAAATTGCTGCATAAAGCCACTAGTGCTTCTTCTTATATTTAGAAATCTGAGTTATAATCCAGTTTATTCAGTTGGCGAATGATTTAAGGGGAAATATCAAATGCTAAAGAGTTCTCTCCAAGAATTAGAAAAATATATTAATAAGTGGAGAAGTAATTGACAAAATTAACAAATAATGAAAAATTATTGGTTGTTAAAAAATGGAGTGCAGCCCAACTTATCAAGTGGGTTAGTTGGACGCGGTGACACCATTAACTGCATCTCAAGGCACCAAATAGGAATTATTTTGTAAACGTGGAAGGCTCTTACTCGTTTCCAATGCCTTAGAACAATGGATCTTTTCAACTTGAGAGCTAAACATTTTAATATTCAGGTATCATTTTATGTTACCACCTTATATTCATTTATGGAGCAAAAACCACTAGTAGCTGTACTATTATGGTTGAAGATACTCCCAAATTTGAAGTGGAGGAAGTATAGCGTTCTTAATGGATCAAAATTAACATAATATTTGAGGTCTTGAAGAGGTTACCTAATATATGTAATAGTTGGGCCCCCGCTAAGGATTGTGCCAATTTTAAAGAGTTATTTACAAAATTCCATAAGACATATCCAGAAGCGCTAGAACAACACACACCCAAGTCGTCTACCATATCAGCAATTAATCTCCTAGTTTCTCACAAGAACTATGACCTGGTAAGGATCCTATATATGGAGTGAGCACTCATTACTAAAAGGTAATATAAGGTTACCAGTAGCAGCCATAAAGCTGGATAGAACCTTGTACACCTTTAGAACTAAATGTGACACTAACTCACAGGTGCTTCCAATGATTCAACTAGGGGATCTGAAGAACACTGTGGATGATCTTTGGGCTGATGGTGGCCTTACGTCTGAATTCCCTTTTCACACCCAACTCCCAACCTTAAACTCTTTGTATTTTAAAATCATTATAACATCATGTACAAAAGGAAAACTTGTTCAAAATTTAGAGATATTCATAAAGGTAGCGCAGCAAACATTAATCCTCAAAAGTAAAGAGGCACCTAGGTGCACCCTTAATTAAAAAGGAAATTGATACCCAGGGCAAAGCCAGGTTATATTTTGTAAAAAGCGAATTGTGAATGATGTCTATGTTGAATGCAAAAGGTCTACACCGGATATTAACCAAGTTGAAAAGTTCAGATGGCGTCAAAGCAAAACTCACATTAGAAAAGAAACAAAACTTCCATTATAAAAAAGTAAGTAGATTTTAATTGTTGTATGCAATATCAAACATGCCGTTTAAAAGTCACATTGTTACCTTTAAGTAAAGCAATTGTTCCATTTATGAATATCATTACTTATCTAAGACCACTTTCCTATTCTCTATCCTAAAACATAGCACCCTTAATGATAGGGTGTTGGTTTATTTCCCCTTTTTCCAATATTATAACTTATAATAAAGTTCTCAGTTTTTAACTTAGAGAAATAAAAGTATCACTGTCTATGTTCTGTTTACAATTATGACAATGCAAGGGTCTGACTTTCTAACATTGATTAGAGGAAAAACTATAGGTAAAACACCCATCAAATTGCCAATGGTAGTAATGTTAAATGTAAAAGAAACCACTCACTCTCAAAATCACTGTGCAGAAAATCCAAAACCCCTTCTTCATTGCATATGACCAACTCTCATTGGTAGGGCGCCGCTTGGTAGTCTGTGCCAGATATTGAAGTTGATGAGGCATCCTCATTAACAGGCCAGTTTTCTCTTGTAAAGCTTCAATCCTAACAGTTATTATAAGGCACTTCAAATACCACCTTACACATATAAAACCATTCCTGAACCATGGTAATTTTTAGATATTTCTTTGATTGTGGGCCCAGTTCACCTTAAATATTTAGAATCAAATATTGAGGGACTTAGATTCAAGACCTTAGGTGCATTTCACACACCCTCTGAGAAATAGCCATACAAAGTGCATGTAATAGTTCTCTGCTATATCTCTGATGTTTTATAATTAAATAACAAGTTAGCTAAGTTGATTAGTGTTTTGTAGATTCACCAAACACAACCTGATAATGGGTGAAGTTATAGAAGATGCAATGAACATACAAGGATTTTAAAATTTGGAAGCGCATCTTAGCAAACTACTCTATCATGAACGAGTATACGTTGATACTCACAATGCTCCAGTACAAGTATCCTTATATACATAACAAGGTCTGTTGGATCATTATAAGGTCATTATAAAGGCCTGATACTATATAACTAACTATTACAACTCTCACTCGTATGGTATACACAATATCTTTCTTTTGTCATTGCAGCATAGTAAGGATATGAATCGCTACTTTGTCAATAGTTTTTCATATATATTCACCTCCTATTGATAAAGGTATTAACCATAGTATAAAATCATAGATATAGTAGTTAATAGTATCTTATGGAAGCTATAATCCTTGATCAAATGGGTGGTTTTCATTCAATATTAAGGATTAAAACTTATAGAAGTTCCTTATTGATGTAATCATAATAATCAACAAATACCTTAACTGTTTAAAGATTGTATCATAATAATTATAGCTTAAATTATTTTTATAACAAAGAAAGGTCTACATAAAGGCTAAATTTCACCTAAAAAAATTACAATTACCTAAAAATTTAAGCTAAACAAATCTAATGAATAATGGTGGTAAAGTCCACTAAACGCTCCTCCAATGCATTGGAATTCAAAATACAATTCTAAATTGCAAAACCCTGGGTTGCCAACTTTGCGTCAACCTGTATGACCCGCTCCCAAACTGCAGCTGCAAAAGCAGATGTAGACCAGTAAATATATCAACTCATGGCGGGATCACAAGTGATCCCACCATTGTATAGCCTACCTCAGTCAACTTGGTATGACTGAGGTTCAAACCATTAGTGCACCCCGCCCTGGAGATGCATCCAATGATATAATCATAATAACAGAGAATCTTGCCGCTCCCAATACTGCGCAGGGGTTTGGATAGCTTTGCCAACCGCCACCCTTCAGAAATCATCCTGGGCGCCCAAACTGAATCGTCAGAAATTATCATATATGTTGGCCATCATTTTCCCATTTCAAAAATTACCCAGAGTGCCCAAACTGAATATACGGTAATTGGTTAAGCAGCTAGCCATCATTTTCACAGTTTGTGAGGCAACCAACGTGCCTCAACTGAATCAACATTAAACCGCGAATCAGTTAGCCTTAATTGTCATCAAATTTAAGAAAATCAAATTAAAATCAAAATTCAACCTGTTCTAGTATAATAGCCAATCAACCAGTTGAAAATCCTTACCAGTATCTCCTATTAGTCGGATAAAGGCTGGAGTATTAGATTGCTTTGATGATGAGCCTGAATCCACCAATCAATAATCAGAAAATAAGCCCAAACCAGATAATCCTAACCAATCTGCCAAAATTCGATTACCAACTTGGAAGGCCCACCAGGGGCCAGCGCATAAATCCAAAGGGATGCCAGCACCTCCATCTGGTATTCCCCCCAAGGGGAATCCACTAAATTATTTAAATTTAAATTAAAATTTAAATTTAAATTTAAAATGTTAACAAAAATAAGAGAGTGAAGGATGTCTCAGGAACATGGCAGAAAAAGCTAGTGACTGCACAAACTACCTTTAACCCTTGTTAAGTTTCTTTTTTGCTGAAGGGAGGAATAGATGGGCAGAAACTTGCTCACAACGTGCACTCCCTAGGTCCACTCTTGCTCATGAGTTAGGGTCTAATATTGGTATAATCCTGTTGAGTTTTATGTAAGGGATTATTTTAGCTAAATCAAAGCAAAAGAAAGTGCCTTTCCAGCAACACCATCATTCATGAAGTAGTATAAAGCCACTATGTTGATGTAGGGTTTACAACTGCAGAAGATGCAGACCATGTAGCCTCCGTTACAATTGAGATTCTGCATGGCTCTCTTTGTGTACTGAGAACTAGAACTAAACTTTGTGAAATTTTTTTGGTAACTTTTTTCAAATATTTCAACTACAGTGGACCCAGAATCCCTAAAGCTCGCGCTTAATCAGGATTGATGGAATTTGGGTCAGTTCTATCAGTAGACCAGTGTGCACCAGCCTACTATGCCCCAACCCAGAGGGCTCATATTGCTGAGCATCGTTTATCCTCAAACCCATTGGTAGCCCGCTACATGGAGGTTATCTCACGTGCTGCAGTTATTAAATCCTGTACAGAAATCTTCTTTGAGGATCCAAACCAGGCACGACCACGTTGCTCATGGTGTAATGCTTTGGGCCATCTATACAATAGTTTTACAGCTCGTAAGTAAGCTCTTTCATCTAGTAGTCAAGTCCCAGTGACAGGTAAGAAACGCCCCCACACAACAGCAGCGGTGATCCTGCAACCATACCACTGGGTACTGGTACAGGATCTAACCCCCTCTTCCCTTCGTGTAGCAGCTTAGAAGGCACAGCCAGAAGAACAACTTTTTCCCCTTAGTGTGGAAACCCCTCTTCCTATGGTAACCCTTTATAAATTGCCAGATCTTTAACCAGCCCAAATTAAATTTTCAAATCTTCTTCTTATCAAGCTGCCACAGAGGAAGCCAGCCCAGGGGTGGCATCTAAGACAAATTTGTTAACACAAAATGCCCCAAGGGTGGAACAGGTATGGAGTACACCAAGTTGGGTTGGAGGCTCTAAGTTATTGCCATCCCACCATCTAAGGGTATCGCAACTTGGACGTCATTCTCAGTATAGAAGGAGGTGCCTATGGACTCTGATACATCAGATAATGCACAAAAGGAGGAGTCTATGAAGCACCCTCAAGATACTCCTATGCAAAGCAGTGTTATTAGTATCTTTGGCTGGCTTACAGGCTCCTCAGGCCCGTCAACTCAGGATAATCCCCCTCCATGTCAATCAGCACGAATTGCTGCAAAGAGTCAAGCTCAAAGACTAAAAATGAGCGGCCTTACAGATGCAGGTGGAA
The DNA here is from genome assembly GCA_022478985.1 of Massospora cicadina. Classification (NCBI taxonomy): domain Eukaryota; kingdom Fungi; phylum Entomophthoromycota; class Entomophthoromycetes; order Entomophthorales; family Entomophthoraceae; genus Massospora; species Massospora cicadina. The sequence continues at coordinate 21,611 of JAKSZP010017607.1, forward strand.
GCTTCTGTAACCCCTGGAATAAGGATGGAGACAGCTATGAGACCCCAAAGGGGCACCCTGACCCTGCAGTTCATTAACTCTAATGGGCTGCAGGATTACAAGTGGAGAGCCTGTCTCCTCCACAACTTCAGGTTGACTCACGTAGATATTGCAACTGTCAAGGAGCCCCATGTCCTCCCCTCAGAAATTGTAGCATGTAATGACCAATTTGGAGTTAACTCCTGTTGGATACACTATGTGGCCCTTATTATCCTCAACCCCTGGGTGATAACTCACCAATTTTCGAAACACCTTGATGATCGCCTTATATTGGCTAAATTATCAACCCCTGAGTTGTCCTTATTGTTGCAAGCATATACCTTCCAAATGCACGCCAAGAGCAGGACAGCCTCTAGAAGTTTTGAAATACAATTCCAATGAGGCAGGTATTCTCACAAAGTTACTTTATTTGTATTCTCCAAAAAGTGATAAATTAGAGTAAAAAGAGGTTATAATTCGACCTAATCTTTATTGGAAGGATGGAATATTTATAGGTTTTGCAATGGTTCAGGATCTTTTTGATCTAATTAATCATTGAGAAATTAAATCTTCTATCTCTTGATTGGAATGAAGCTGATCTTTCTTATTAAACATGATAAATTTAGATAGATTCTCTCTCCTTCTGAAAGTGCAAGGGAATTGATGAAGTAGACTTTTCAGAACCAAAGAATTTGGCTAAATCCTGACACTTCCTCATCAAGATTTGATCATGGAGGAGGGTGAATTTTTAGAAAACCTGGGATGAATTTGGTCTATCAGTATACCAGTATCCACATGAACAATCAAGTATTCTAATCCTTTTCAAAATATAACTTGATATGGACCAGACCAGTTAAATTCTATCTTCTCAGTATGTCCACCAGGCCAAGAGTGATAATACATAACGAATTACCTAATCTGATTTTCAGGTAAAGCGGGTTTATGTGATTACTTCTTTAGGTCACCTTTTGAGTGGTTATTTCAATTAATCTCATGACTTGAGCATGAAGATGAATAATTTCATCAGCCAGATTTCTCATAACACTTCTCTCTCTGCTCCGTGTAACTTTCTGAGCAAAATTAATTTAAGTAAATAATCACACACTGAAGTCTTGCTCTGATGTCATTGGACACTTAATCACACATTTTTCATCCAACAGGAAAAGTCTTGCATTCTTGGGATGATTCGTTTCTGGAGTGGTGCCCCGCTGCCCCCTGGTGCTCCCCCAGAGCAACATGCATTTCCCAGTCAAATATGGGAAATTCTTCCCCTACAATGACCAATCCATTATCAAAATGGCTCAGGTGGTGATGACACCAGCCTGTTTTATAGACTTCCCCCTTCTTGGCTTCCCCTGTTTTCATCCACTAATTCTTAATAATATCCCCCTTCCAACAACTCGGACCCAGCTCCCAATGGACACCACCTTGGTGGTCAGTTCACTGGTTTGCCCACCCACCTCCCTGAAGTGCTCCACCAGGAGCTGATGGAACGATTTAGCAGCCTATGGCGCCAACCTCATCTTACAATTTGTAGTCCCAAATGAGGCCACACGCCTCGCCCTCAGGTGTATGCCAATCAGCCCTGAAGTTACAAAAATTTCTTTGGGAATTCCCCTTATACCACCATCCCATCTGCCCCCGACCATCCATTCTGGGCCTGCGTTAAGGGTGGACGGACGGTTTTGTCCATCCTGTTTCGAGTTATACCACCACTCAAAAAGCAAATGCTCATACTCAGAAACTTCTGCTGATACCAAAAGTTTGCCTGACGCCCACCAATCTGCCACCCACTCCACACCAACTCCAACATGGGGTATGATCCTACCTTCCCCTCCTCCAATGCCTGATGCTGCAGCTGCACCTACAGCCACCAATCAGCGTCCACCTTGCCCCAGGGCCATGCATGATTCTTCCAATAAAGCGCAGGATTGGACCCCAGTTCAATCCCAGGCAAAATCCAGAAATGCAGCCAATCCTCAACCATACGCTGATTCCCCAATCCAATTCAACCAAACCCATGGGAGTATTTGGATGAAATCGATGAATCAGGTAACATCATTGAAGAACTGTCGTTGTAAGTTAAACAGCTCTGTAATGCAGAATGGGATGCAAAATTCCCACCTTGGAAATATATCCCGTAACCTGATACCAAACCGTTCTACAGCAACCATCAGCTTGCAGTAGAAGCAGCCACCACACCAGATTGCCATCCACTCCACAAAGCTGCCACCAATTCTGTGGCTGCACTTGCAGGAGGAATTTTACCTCCTGTTATCCTCAACGATCTTACTGCACAAAGTAAGATCAACATGAAAATTTTACACAAAAACGTCACTGAAACCATCCAGAATGTGGTAACAGTAGCACGGAACCTGAAAGCAAAAATAACCTGAACCAACATTGCCACGTTCATCAAATTCCCAGACGTCCATCTCAAATCTGAAGACGCTTTGGCCAAATACATCGTTGGCATTATGATGGCTAACAACTATTTGGAAGAGACAGTCATCAGAGATATTGAACCCCATACTGCTGATGCCCCCACACCCTGACTCTCTGCCTTAACATGCACCCTACTTTGTAATGAGATGGATGCAGCCAAAGACGAGCCCACAATCCCCCCTCCCCATTCACCATGGAGGGATAGCAGTATTTGCTACCCACCTGGTTGTATTTGTATTAGGTATAATTGAAAAACATCCATCCATTTTGGGCATTTTGTTTGAATTGTAAGTTTTTATTATGATTTTAGTTTTAGTTTGGTATGTCCATCCCCTGGTTGGCTTACCTCAGTTAAATAAACAGATTTCTCATAACCAAATCAGAGTTTTTGGGTATACTTTCTTCAATTATGGCTTGAATACTAGAAGGGACTGATGGATCTTGCCCATATATGCATTTGAAAGGTGGCATCTTGATAATCTGATGATAGCTTACTCAATAAGCAATAAGGCACTTGCAACTAGAAGTTCCACTGAGAGGGATCAGTAGAAGTCATCCTCCTTAAATTTGAGATTAAAGTTCCATTAACTTGTTTGATGGCTCCACTCATGGATGGATTGTAAGGAATGACAAATTGTTGGTATGTATCAAATAATTTAAATTAATCCTCTAAAAGCTGAGAGGTAAAAATTTTCCCATTGTCAGACATAAAGACTTTGGGACGCCCATGTTGGGTGATGATGTGCTGATAAAGGAACAGCGCAGTAGTCTTAGCAGAAGGGATGGCAATGGAAATGGCTTAACCCATTTAGTTAGGTGATCAACGCCATAATACTGTGCTGATGGCCATGCAATCCCCGAGGAAAAGGGCCTACAACATTAATGCTTACCATTTCAAACGCTTTAGTTGGGGGAATAACTTGATGTTGATAAGTAGGGTTGATGGCTCCATAGCTTTTATAAACGAGACATGAGTTAAGAGTCTCTCAAATGAATTCAGTCATGTTATTCCAATAATATCAAGTTTCAACCATTCTTGAGTCTTCTTTAACCCTCTGTGAACTACTTGTTCATGTCCCACCATAACAGCATGAGATCTCGAATTTGGGTGCAAAAATGGTAACCAATTGGACTTGCCCTGTTTATATAAGGATCCTTCACAATCATGGTATCTTTGATATTTTTTAAGAAAGCTCGATCCTCTTCAGATTCTTGGTTTATTGTGGGGAAGGCCAACCATGGGACAGACACTTCCAAAATTGACTCAACTGAGACAACACTTAGTAACAGGGAAGGCACCCCAGAGAAGCGATGCTATCTCTTGTTGCCAGCGGGAACGCCACTTAAAGGGAAAGGAGGGAACGCGTGAAGGGGCCATAGCCACAATTGAATACGTGTGGAGGAAGGGGTCTGATTTGATGAACCAAACTGGGAACTAGGAGGATACCAGCTGTCAGTGGCGCGGTGGGAGGTACCTAAACATTGACGCTTGAAAGTGGTCCACCAAATGAGACCAGAATCTGTGGACAGCTTCTGGGAGGGTGGGGATGGAGCCAGCGATGGCATCCAAGACAATCGCGTGGGAGGTCCACATGGCGATTGCAACCATCAGAGCATGGAGGGAGGATGGAAGGGGGGAGGCCATTGACAAAGCAAACATATCTCTTGACAGACTGAAGGGATGTGCTTGATTCTAGCCCAGTAACGTTGAACTTCGCGCCATATCACTTTAGAGGTAGGATACTTCTCCAGGCGGTGGAACAGCGTTCCATACTGGCCACATATGACGTAGGATGAGTGTAAAGCGTTAGAGCTTAGCTGTATAGTACACCCGTCTCAGGCAGCGCCACACATGGGAGCAGATTTGAGGCTGCAACAGAGGATGGTGAGCGTATTTCCAGATGGTTTTTTGGGTCTCAATGGAGTAAGGGATGTCCATCTTGTCCAGGTAGTCCACCCTGGATAGGACATGGGGCCATATGGGGATCACGCCATCATGGATGGGTAGCCCATGTACCTCTTGTGTGAACTGAGGAGAGGGCGGCCTCTTTGGGTTGTATGTCCGCTAATATGAATTCTCCACTCAGCGCTCCGCATGGAGAGTAGGATTCGTTTGTAGTGGGTTTTAGTACCATGAGGACCTGTGGCCGATGGGTGTGAAGCCAGGTATTTCATCAGGGAGTGAGGGTTTGATGGATTGTTGAGGCCCAAGGCGTGGGAGAATTTGGAGTGGGCCGCGCAGGACCAGTGTTAGGAGGGGAGCATAGGGGCAGTGACGGCTGCGATCCAGGTGCCCAGGATCTTGGCCTCATGGGCTCTGAAGTCAAGCAGGCCCATGCCACCATGCTGATGAGGGCCAAACATGACTTCTAACCATACTGGTGGAGGGCGGCCTGACCATAGCCATCCTTGCAGCAGGGCATGCAAGGATTTGAAGAATCTTGGGGAGAAGGGGATGGCGTGGGCTCAAAACTAGACTTTGGAGAAGAGCATAGAGTTGCCAAAACTACCCTGCCAGTAAGGGAAGTAGGGTGGGCTCTGAGGGAGGCGATGTGCTTCGTCACGTTTTCTAAAATATGACTCTCCATTACTGCTGATGCATATCCGCCTGCCTCCACCCACACGCCCAGATGGCGGACTGGCCCTATGGTAGGGCGTGGCACAAAGGGGAGCACCAGTGGGGCGGTGTGGGGTGAGCTTGGAGGGCGAGCGCGTTTGTGAGCAGATGGGCCGGGCTGGGCACTGGTTGCAGGGGCCCAGCAGTTTTGATACCGACCAAGGAGGATGATTTCGGTTTTGGAGGCGTTCAGTGCAGCGTTACTTACCCAGGAATACTCCTGGATGAGAGCTTCAAGTGCGCGTGCATCTTTATTATTAGACAACCCCACCACACAGTCGTCTGCGAACGCCATCATCTTGACTGGGGCTTGGCTTGGCACATGGACCCCAGTGAGTTGGGCATTTGCGTTTCGAAGTAGTGGGTCAAGGCTGAAGTTGTATAAGAGTGGGCTAAGGGGGTCCCCTTGTCGCAAGCCCCTTTGAGGGCGGACTTCTTCCGTTAGGAAGCCAGGGCCATGTACTGCCATTGTTGCAGATTCTGTGAGCAGCATCACCCAGTTGATGAAGCGAGGGGGTAAGCGGAATTGATGGAGGCAGGCCCTGAGGTATTCCAAGTTTACTCTATCATAGGCCTTCTGTTGGTCTAAGAATGCAAGTGCCTCAGAGGCTATGGACTGGCACGCGTTGGCCACAGAGTTCACGTTGTCCCAAATCGACCTTCTAGTATGAAACCGAATTGTTCTGGGGAGATAGTGGCTGATGCTACAATCCCTAAACGGTTAGCCATGATTTTTGTTAAAATTTTTGTATCCGTGTTAGTTAAAGAAATGGGGTGCCAGTTGGCTAAGTCTAGCTTGTCCCCTTTCTTGGAGAGTGTGATGGTGAAGACCTCTTGTCCTCCTAGCAGGAGATGCGTTTCCAAAAGGCTCTGGTTAAGTGAGGCCAACAGTAGTGGGGATATATATTTGAAGTATTTTTTGTAGAAATCATATGGAATGCCATCCAGGCCTGGGCATTTTCAGTTTGGTGCACCGCAAATGGCTGTCCATAATTCATTTGGAGTAATCAAATTCATTATTTTTGTGTATTGGGAAATGGTGCGGATGTGAGCTCAGTCAAGAAATTCCGCCACTTCAGTTAGCTGAATTGGTTTGGATCGGTACAACTTGGAGTAATACTTTTGTGTTTTATTTCCACTTCAGCTGGCGTATCTGCAATGGAATCATCAAATCTTCACACCTGTGTGCAGGCCACGCTCTGGCGTGGTGCAATTTTTTTAGAAAATGTGCGGTGCACTTGTCACCTTTTGTGATGCGTTTGGCCCTGTACTGAACACAAACCTGATGTTTGTGTTGCCTTTTGAGTGCGTTGAGGTGGGCAGCTGCCTCCGCCCACTTACAGCCCCATGCAGAGCTGTATCCTGTAGCCAGGATGTTGGACTCCAGGTGTGCCAACTCTGCCAGAGCGCATGAAATGACAGCCAATGTGGCTCGTGAGTATATGGAGGAGAGGTGGCGAGATTGGCGGATGGTATCTTCTTAGAAAGTTGCCCATGTGGAAATGGGGTCCGCGCAAAACGGTGCAACAAACTCTTTTTCCAGTGTTGCTGATTCCACCCACGTGGAAAATCCTGGTGACACGAGCTTGGGGGGCGGATTTTGCACTGATGTGGGGCCTTAGCAGCTGTGACAGGTAGGTGGTAGGTTAATTAGACCAGTTGGTGGTCAGAGAATTCCATTTTTGTTGCCTTGAAGTGGGAGATGTGGGGCTGGAATTTTGCCAGTGTTAGGATAAGGTCAATGCGGGACATGGACCTTAATTGGCCATTGTGGACGTGGGGGTGCATCATGTTCTTGAGCTGCAGGGCTTGCCTTGGCAGCACATCCATTAACCCAAGGATGGCCTTTAGAACGCAAAGTTCAACATGGCCCTGGGGGGCGTGGGAGGAGGAAGGCCACCAGTCCGTTGGAGTGTTTAGCCAACAGTTCATGTCACTGACTATGAAAGGGTCTGAGGGTAGCGGGAGGGATTTGACCAATGAGAAAATATCCTGACACTCTCGTGCATCATTTGGGGCATAGATGTTGATGATAGCGTGTACCACGTCAGCCCATGAAAAAGTGACAACAAGGACTCAGCCATTGAGGAAGGTTTCCGATAATAAAAATTTGAAAAAATTATTTTTTTGAATTAGCACTCCACAGTGCTTTGACCAGAAGGATAAGGATGGGAGGAGCATTGTTTTCCAAGCCTCCTCAGAACCTCGCGGACATTAGGACTCCTGGATGGCCAGGATATCCACGGGTAAATTTTGATGTAAAAAAACTCAGTTTCCTAGCCTGGGATGGCGAGGCCTTGAGTCCAGCGATATTCAACGTCCTTAAAGTGAAGGTTTCCCCCTTTGCACCTTAGGTGCAAGGGGGTGGGCACCCGGGCCCACTAGCCTCCTCTAGATCCCCACAGGCCTTCATGGCAGCGTTGGTGTTTGCAGCAATGCTATTGGTATTTTTGTTAATTTTTGCAGAAAGGTTTGTGTTGGCTTTTGCCTTCACTTTTTGTTTCCCCAACATCGGACGAATTTTTTGTGGTGCAGATGAGTTTGGTGCACCATTGAGCGGGGCAAAAAAAATTTTCAGGTAGGTTGAAGGCCAAGTTGGTTTCAACCAGAGCTTGGTTGCAAAGATTGGGAGAATTTGAGTCACCCATCAGATCCTCAGATTGGGTGGCCCAATCATTATGGGCTTCCCAAATTGATTGGTTGATGGATTTCCAATTTGCTTCTTCTGCAAAGGCTTCGATGTCCTCCTGGCGTTGGGAGTATGGGATAGCGGTGGTGACTTTGGCCGCTTCCTTGGCTGTGGCCCTGCAGACCTGCTTGGCCTTCTTCCGCTCTTGCGGGGAAATAGGCTTTACCAGTAGGTAGCAGCCTTGTGCTCCCCATGGGAAAGCCGTTTTGGTGCTTACGGCTAATTTGTAGTGTGCCTCTCCACTGGCCATGGCCACTGAGGGGTGCTCTTGGAATTTGACGCCCTCCTTGGTGGGGCATGCATGTGCCTTATGGCCGAATGCATCATAGTGGGTGCAGATGGGGGCGCGCTGTCCAAAGTTACCCAGAAAGGGTGGGTGGTATGCCCTTTAATATTAATAAAAGTGGAGTGCGGGATCTGGGTTAGGTCCTTTGTGATCTCCTCATTTGGGGTCAGAACTACGATGTCTTTGCTGGTGCACAGGTGTGGCATCAGCGTAAAGTGTTGCATTTTGAAAGATTGTATTTTGCCGTAGATGGCGAGACCATCTTTCAGGTATTGCTCCAAAATGTCATGTTTTACCGTAGTAGGCAAGAAGTCAAACGTGAGGAAAATTTGGTTGGATTTTGTCCATCTAGTGCATTTTGTTTTGATGACCTGTTGCCCTTCAGGGAGGTTGATCACTACGCACACCACAGCAGCCTCATGTGCTGCCTCCTTGTTTTCAAAACCTAGGTCCAGCCAACTGCATGACATGGAATGAGGTGTGACATACACCATGGTCAGGAAAAAGTGTGCACATTTCCATAAAATTTTTCCCATAAAGCCATTTGTTGGATGTCCAGAAACACGCGAACTCCATATTCCACCGATGAAAGTGGCTGGGAGTGTGGCGTATTGATGTACTGGTTGCATCGTGCTTGCCAAGTGAGGATTTCTGGGGAAAGAGTGACCACCAGTTTTTGAATTTTTTTTTCTACTCCGCTGGTTTCTCTAAGGCATTTCTGAACGTTTGAGGCCGCGGGCCTTCCGCCTGCTCCTCTTGCCTTGCTTGCCCAACTGCTCCCAGACATGGGCGCAGACTAATCTCCTCTATGAGATTTATCAAACTAGATTCAGATTTGAGTTGAATGGGTTGCAAAAGTGATTGCAATGAGAGAGAAAAGTTATTCCTCTTCAGATTCTTGATCCCACAATTCTGGCCATCCAGTAAGATTATATAGGCGTTCTTCATTTCCCAAATCTAAAGTCAGTATAGGTAGTTGGAAAAGCCATCAGCATTTTGATATTTAGCACCCAAATGATGCACAATAGAGAAATTGTAATTTTGTAATCTTAGAGCCCAATGGGCCAATCTCCCGTCAGGATCCTTCATATTTTGTTACCATCTTAAAGAAGAATGGTCAGTAATAACAGTAAGATGATTACCATATAGGAAAGGTTGAAAGTGCTTAATAGCTAGAATCACTGCCAAACTCTCCCGCTCCATTACACTGTAATTTCTCTCAGCTTTGAACAAAGTTTTGCTATAGAACGCGATGGGATGATCATTTTCTCTGCATCACACTGGGATAAAATCGCTCTAATAGCAACATTACTGGCATTAGTATATAAGAAAAAAAGGCTTATAGAATCGAGGCGAATCAAAACAGATGCCTTAGTCAAGCCCATTCATAGAGAATTGAACGACTGTTCCTGAGCATGTGCTCCACTCAAATGGCACCTTTTTGTAAAAGATGGAATAACGGTTCAGCTATATCAGCAAATTTGGGTATGGATTGCCAATAATACTAAACTATGACATGAAAAACTTGGATATCCCGCATAAAGGTTGGAGCAGGCATTTTTGAATAGCTTGAATTTTGGATGAGAGGGGTTGAATCCCATTAGCAGATACCTGATGTCCTAAAAATTCCATTTTATTTTGGAAGAATGAACATTTGGAAGGTTTGAGCTTTAGAGAAGAGTTCCAAATTCATTTGAAAACTTCTTTTAGATGACCCAAATATTCATTAAATGCTTTGGAAACACAGTAATATCATCCAGATAATAAAACATGAGTGAGATTTAAATCCCATTACATACCATCCATGGCCCATTAGAAAGTTTCTGGCAAGTTTCTCAATCCTTATTGCATGCAGGTTGGTTCAAAATAAGCCTTCACTGGATATTAAGGCACACTTAGCTCGATCAATTGGAGATAACTCAATTTGCCAGTATCCACTGGCTAAATCCAAAGCAGAAATATAAGTTGAACCAGCCAACAACAGAAGAAAATCATCTATTCGAGTTAACAGATAACTATCTAGATGAGCAATAGCTTCAATCTATAATAATCCATAACCACATGATGGTAACCGTCTTTTTTCTTAATTAATAGCAATGAGAGGCCCAAAAACTATTGGAGGGTTTCAATAATCCAGATCTAAGTAGTTGTAGTTCTTTGGTAACTTGGGCTTCCTCTAATTTAGATTTGTGATAGGGCTTAGCACGAATAGGAAGATGATTGCCAGTTTTAACAGAATGCTTCACCCCTTTCATTTTTCAAAATCGTAAGTATGCTTGGCAAAAATATCGGAGTATTCTTCTGATAATTGAAGTACTTGTCTCTCCTGTTCCTTAGTGAGGAGTTTTCCAATTTCAGGCCCCACAGTAATAATTTACTGATCACTTTCTAGCCCAAAGTTGTGTAAGCTTTTAAGAGGTTTAAAATCATAGATTTGAGATAAGGGTATTAACTTGACATAAGCAATGGGATAATTTTGATCAGCTGGTTTTGGTTCATCAGTAAGGTTTGCCAATAAAACAGATAATGATCCAGAATAAGCATAATCCAATACTCCAGGACAAGGCAAGATTTCTTTAGCAGAAGGGTTGAAAATGCCTTGGACTTGTAACAAATCATCCTTTGGGAATAGAAAAATGTAATAAAGTATAAAAAATACCTGCAATTTTGGCAGAATAACTAAATTCTTGGGGAGAAAATAGGCATCCCTTCTTCAATATCTGCTAAAGGAGGGGGTAATTTTAAATGCAGGTCTCCAACATGATATTGAATAGAATAAGATCTTTTAGACCCCTCCAACAGAAATAACTGACGTTTGGTAGGAGCAGGTTTGGATAACAGTAAAGGAATTCTATACCTCAAAAGGGAAAGTGATGAATTGGGTTATTTAATAATTACATCCAAGTCCCACAAATATTGAGTCCCCAAAAGTAGGTCATGACTTAATTTATTGAAGACAATAGCAGGAATTTTAAAAGTTAACTTCCCAATCTTTAGAAGAAGTGCCAAAAAGGCTCCAATTGACCGAGTATTCTGAGGTCCCACAGTGTCATATTCTTCATAATGGGAAATATTAGGCGTTAACTTGATCTGGTTGATTAATTTTGATGAAACAACATTCACCGGGGGTCCAGTGTCAATAACAGCCTTAGCATTGACTTGATTCACTCAAAAATCACTGTGGGTAATGGTACTTTCAAACTGAGAGGATAAAGCCAACAAGGAGATCAAGGAATAGGAGGAATGTACATCTTTATTATACTCCACAGGGCTTTGAAGTTCTTGTTGCATACTCATATCATTATTGATGTGGAGAATCTTATTGTGTTTATCCTTTATCTTTTTCTCATCAGCTTCTTTCTTATAACAACGATCTTCAGTATGGAAATATTGATGACAGTAAGTACATTAAACCGCTCTAGTATTCTCAGGCACAGTGTAGACTCTAGGGCGACTAGGTCTCAAAGAATAGTAAACTTGGGGTTTTTCAGAAAATTGAGGAGGCAATTCTAGCAAGGCCTCCTTAATGTCTAATATACTTCTGAAATTCTTCTTTAAGATAAGAAGGTAAACTTGCATATGAGTCTTGAATAAAGGCAGACATGACTGCAGTAAACGCATCATCAAAATTTTACTGACCACAAACTACCAAAGTCTGAGCTTCCCAATAGAACTGATGAGCAAAAAATTTAAAAGATTCATTCCGGTGGGGCTGTATACCCATAAAAGCCTGTTTTTGAGATTGTAAGGTTTGCTCACTTCCAAATTCTGTGATTAGCTTTTTTTAACCTGAGACCAAGTAGAGCAAGTATTAAGTGGGGTACCATGATATCGTGGGCCAATTGATTAAGGCAATTAGGCTAGTAATTCATTTTTTGGTGATCTGTGGCCTCACTTAGATTCTTCTCATATAGATAGAGGAAGGAGATAATGCTGCCTTCCCCAGGAGAGTACTTGTCTTTAAGTACTGGTTAGAAACTCATTGGAGCATAGGCAGTCAAAATATGAACTCCAGAGTGTTCATATTTAGTGGAAACTTAAGAGTTAGAATCAGAAGCTTGAGAAGAAAATGGAGGATAAGGGCTGACAGTCTCAGTATGAATTTCACTAATCCATCAATTCAAATCAGCATGCCCCACTTTTTCATCCAACTGACGAGATAATTCATAAATTTGCTCCTGCCTTGCATTATACTTAATTTCCAGTGTTTCAATTTTTACTTGGTGAATCTCACCTTTTGATTCGTAGGCTTGAAACAGGATGTCTGTGTCCTTCGCCCATTTACCCAGATTACTCAATTCGTCAGATAAAGACTGAAGCGACAGGGGGGAGTCAATCGTTACCCCATCAGGTGTTAAGTTACATTCCTTGGCCTCTTTGTAAAATTGCTCACATAGCAATCCATCATGCTCAATAGAGAGTCAATTTGTTGAAGGGATCCTGAATTCCCATCAGCGCCCAGGGACCTCTGAGGTCCATCAACCCCTGGGGGTCCACATGTCCCTTCAATCCTGGGGGTCCACAGGGCCATCAACGCCAGGAGGTCCACGTGGACCTACGCCCCCAGGTGGACCACGAGGTCCTTCAACCCAGGAGGAACCATAGCTTCAGAGGTTTTCTCTAATTTGATGACTCAAAATTGGATTCCAAAGTACAATTGCTCCAATTGGAAAAGATGATTTTTGATTTCATATTATATTAATTGACAACGCTCAGAGAGTTGGGAAATTCCCTCTTTCCACTCTTGCTGAATTTCCTGGACTCACTTTGGGAACTGTAAATTAACAAAACTGGACATCCCGTGGTTAAGCTGAATAAGCTGTTTATGTAATTCATTGAGAAGATTCCAATTTTTGATGATGGCGTCTCAATTATCTCTGCTAAACTTAGAGGCAGATTTGAAAAATTTGATAATATAATTATTCAAGGACTGGAGTCCTTTTAGTAATTTGGGCATCCCTTGATGATGCATTACCACTACTAGTAATAAATGGTATGATGTAGGGTGTACAATCTGATGCAAGTATTGCTTGGTGCCAGTTTCTGGAATTTGGGAGGTTTACAACACTTCTTGCAAGATAGAGGGTACAACATTAGAATGAGATCAAGCGAAATGGATTACATGAATTAAGGCTCCCTCAAGCATTTAATTAATAATAACTCTAAAACCTCAGGTGGTATTTGAAAATCTGAGGTAAATCTTATATTAGGATTATAAAACTCTAGGTTGCCACTGAATTCCAACGTGGATGGTACTTTTGGGATTTCATTTCTAGTTGAATGGACCCATCATAAAATACTGCCTTACTCATGGTCTTGAGCTTCTTCAGGCGAAAATTGAGAATACATAGTAGGATAGACGTTTTCACTGGTGCGTAACTCAGAATGCCCCCTGTAGTTAGCACCACTCTGGAAGTTTATAATTACACTTCCAATGGGGCAGGTTTTTCTCAAAGTTTTTTTGTTTGGATTCTCCAAAAAGCGATAAATTAGTGTATAACAGGTTATAATTTGACCTAATATTTATTATTGGAAGGATGAAATATTTATAGGTTTTGTAATGGTTAGGATCATTTTGATCTAATTAATCATTTAGCAATAGAATCTTCTATCCCTTGATCAGAATGAGACTGATCTTTATTATTAAGCTTGATAAATTTATATATAGATTACTCTCTCCTTTTGAAAGTGCCAGGGGATTTGATGAAGTAGATTTTTCAGAACCAAAAGAATTTGGCGATATCCCAACTCAGCCATTGGGAAGAACTTGCTCTGCTACAACTCTCAGGCAATACAGTGCTGGTGGGGGATTTCAACAAAATATTGAGTCGGGTGCATGACACATTTTCTCCTGCCACACAAGCCAGATGAGGTAAAGCTTGAATTAAAAATTCCCTCAAGTCAAGTGGTTTCATGGATGCCCTCCCCCTCAGCATCTGGCCTTGGCTGTATGTCTCAGATCCAGGTGCAGGTCGGAGATTCACATTAGCTTCACAGATTGATATGGCCCTAGTGGGCCCCTTGCTGGTGGGTCGAGTTTCCTCTCCAATAACCCAAGATAACACTATAAGTGATCACAGATCCCTCACAGTGATCCTGACAACAATCCTCAGACCATTGAGAATATTTTAAACAAGTATTGCTCTAGGGCTCTTGAACAACCAGTTTGCAAGAGAGAAGATAAATGCAGCCATTTGTGAGCCAGAGAATTTTTCCTACCTCATTTGCAAACTTTACAAGAAAAATGGGCTGATACAAAAGAAAGGGTCTTAAAGGTAGCCTACAATTGTGCTAAGGCTCAAATGATGGCGTCCCAGGCTAAAGTCAGATGTGTAGAAGCTTTTATTATACATCTTGAAAGTAATTGCTGACTAGTGCCTTCCTCTCAATGGTTGGAAGCGTGGGAATTGTCCCAAGAGACATAACAGCAGGAACTTACTGAGCAAGAAGAACGTGCAGAAAACTTAGCTTGTCGCGTTACTACACCCAGTGGGAACGGCCCACCCATTTCTTTTACCAGAAGCATAAAACTCACTTAAAGGATCAGGAGATTGCAACCCTGAGGGTGGGGACCTCCATCACCACAAACAAGGAGGAAATCACTAGCGAGATCCACCGTTACTATTCAACCCTCTTCAAGTCTTCCTGGGTAATCACAGCAGATGTTCATTAATTCATTGGAGGGGTTCTGAAACCATTGGTTAATTTCTCAGCGGATGATGAACTTCTTGCACCAATTATGCATCAAGAAGTAATGGAAATTCTACTCCACAGCCCATGCCTGAAGGCCACAGGCCCAGATGGTATCCCAATTGAGGTGTTTTTAGTGGATCCTGTCGCAGTTACAAAGGCCCTCCAGCCCCTCATCTCAACCCTCTTGGCAGAAGGAGGAGTACTTCCTGACTTGATAGGATCAATTATAACTCTTATCCATAAAAAAGTGAGCCGAGAGGACCTTGCAAACAGGTGTAAATTTCACTGCTGAAAAAAGACCATAAGCTATTTATTAAGATTCTAGAAAATCGCATGACTAAGTGGGCAGCACTACGCATCAACCCAGCTCAATATGGATTCATCCTAGGGAGATCGATTTGGAACAATTACAATGAGCTTCTGGCAACCTGTCAGCTACTTCATCTCAAACGCATGGTTTTGTGGCGCTTCTGGATATGGAAAAAGCATATGATCGAGTAAATTGGAAGTATATGGACGCCTACCTAACCAGCCTCCACATCCCACCACAATCTAGGACATGGCTATCAGCACTTTACGCCCAGCTTTACACTAAGGTACTGTCCCCAACAGGCTTTAAAGTAGCGGTTATAGTTGAACAGGGTCTCCGCCAAGGGGATCCACTGAGCCCAATCTTGTTCAACATAGCTTTAGATCCTCTTCTAGCCCTACTCCAGGAACAGCTGAAGTGTATTCAGATTCCTGGGAACCCTCCCCCACCCGCGCCATAGCCTTTTCTGATGACACAGCAGTGGCAGTTGGATGTAAAAAGGACTTAGATCTGGCCATGGAGGCCTTGGATTGCTACTCCAAAGCGTCCAATGCAAGAGTTAACACTTCTAAAACCATTACGTTGCATGTGGTTACCACATCGTTTCCCCCTCCTTTTAGTTTGGAACCTACCCAGGACACCATTCGGCATCTAGGTGTCCTCACACACCATAAGGGGTTGCGATCAAGGATAATGAGGACCGCTTGCTCAATGCAATAAACTCTTGTGTAGCTAGCTGGAGCCACCGGCGTATCACCTCCCAGGAATGCGCCCTGATTGCAAATGTTTTTCTTCTGTCAAAGCTATGGTTCCTCGCTGATGTCTGCCCCTTTATGGACAATTTCTACATGAGGTTTAACGTGATACTTTGCTGTTGGATATGGGGATCCAATTACCCATCCACAGCTCTGACCACAATATCCCGACCCCACAGTGAAGGGGGCCTAGGTCTTTTATAACACTAGGTCTCATGCCACTTTAATACTGACGGGGTTCCTTAAGCCCATCAATTGCTGAGATATGACTCCAAAGCCACAATGGGCTTCAGCCTTACGCCAGGGTTTTGCGGCCTCTTTAGGGCTCTCACAGACCTCGCCAACAGCTGTGGGAAAATGGCTAACAAACCATCCAGGCCACAGCCTCAAACCCTCTTCAAGTTCTTGCTGGAATCAGACTCTCATTGCACTTAAGAGGGCAGTAGTACAGGTGTACCATGCCTTCCCTTATAAAAGGAGTGGCCCTGGGATCAGCGCCTGGAATCACACCCTGGTCCACAATAGGAGGATTTTTATCTCCCACCTCCACCCTTTAGACAGACCCCCAAAGCGACCTCGTCTCCTTGAACTCCTACACCCACTGTGGAATGGGATCTCAAGGCGCTCTGGAAGGAAGTTACTTATCCTGTTCTCTTAGCAAAAATGCCAAATATGCTGTGACATGTTCTAAACTTCTCATACAGGACAGGGGATTGAACTGGGCCCACCTTCCAGCACAAAGGTTGCCCACAATGCGCAGAGTGGACAGACACTCACCTCTACCGCTTCTGTACTTTACCCCCTCATAGCCCCTTTCTGGAGTAAGGTTCACAAACTCCTGCAAGCAGAACCCTGGGTAGGGCACCCTGTTCAGAACTTCATGTTCAACCTCTCACTCCCTAATTGCTCCCAATCATTAAGGGTCCTGGCATTTGAAATATTAATATGGACGATTCTTATTCATATCTTTGTGCCACTTTTGACTCCACTCTGTGGACGCTTCCCCATATGATCACCCACTTTCAGGTTCATTTTGAGATGGCTCTGAGAGTAGTTCCCAAGTTCCCATGGGCTAATCGGTCAGTTTGAGTGGACACCTGGCTCTAAAAATCTTTCCCCCACCCTTTTTTAACACCTCCACTTACCCCTGCCTTCGCCTAAAGCTCTTAGGAGCTCAGGAGTGATTAAATAAAAATTTGCTGTATCCCCTTTAGGTTAGACCATCTAGTGCTAAAAAGAGCACCATATATTAGTATGTGGTCCATTAATTACAATGATGTCTTATACAGAGTACCCATATCAAATAGAGTCATATAATGAATCTAAGCAATTTAGTATTGTCCATAGGGAGCTGTTGCATGTGAGCAATGGTCTTTCCATGCTCTAGGGTTTACTTCATGAGGTTCAAATGCTAAAAAAGGGTATCAATAAAATAAAGATATCATTTGAAAATTAAGGTACTTTTTGAATTTTAGTTTACTTAATGGGTATTCTAGAAAATAGGTTAAGTTATTTAACACCTGTCATAGTTATTTATAGGGGAAAGTGGCTTGGTCACTGCCATGAACCTCGTGGAATTCAAGTGGTCTACTCAGTGTATTATAAGTCTTCTGGAATTTCTTTGGCCTCTTCTGCAAAAATTTCTAAATGTCAATTGAATTCTCAAGGGCTCAAACAACTCTTTTAATGTTCAAATCTTTTGATTTTTAAACATATTATATTCCTATTGATTACTGATGATTTCATGCTGAATAGAGCCTGAAAACTTTTAAAAGCTTCCGTTCAAATCACTAAGTCCATAGGTTTCCAATCTACTAAGCCCACAGGATAAGTTATGCAAGAACTTACTATCCCTACCAGGGGATATTTAGGCAATTAAGGCAATCAGCCTCCTTGATTTACACAACTTCACCATTAAAATGGCAAAATTTACAACAGTTAAGTTCACCCTACTATGGCGCAATTTTATAATTATTTCCTATTCCCTCAAATTTCCTTCCCAATTTTAGTCTATTTTAATGGTAATATAATTCAGATTTTGGAATCAATATTATTTATTCTGAAGTTTAATTCTGACTTATAATTTTCTATTTTACAAATCATTTTTTATTCTATGATTTTTAGTGCTTCATCAAGCAAAAGACCTCTGAGGGTGTAGCGCATCACAATTTAGAATTTTCTTTTAAAAAGATTAAAATCTAAATTATGGAGCAGCCAATAATAGCATGCCCCATCATCCAATCTACCACAATTATGGTTATTTTAGCAATTTAACCCTTTTCTCTATAAGAATCTTAGTAATATCCTGAAAATGGAGTAAGTACCACAGAGTTGTAAATTCTAGGAATCAACGCAGTCAATCAACAAGGCCCATTCTCCATATAAAGGCAATAATCTCACTTGTAAGTAGTTTATTTGGCTTTCCCTAATTCCAATATTTTCTTTAGATTTTCACTTTCATCTTGTTTGTTCACAAATAAAATGGAGAATATTGTGCATCATGACATGCATTGCAGCCAAGTTCATGAACTCACTAAGATGGCTAAACCCTAGTTGGATAGAGGGCTTTGAAGTCATATAAATACTAGTTGTTTGTTCAATTGGGTGGCTTCACAACAACTGCAAGTGGAAAACAAAGCTAACTTTGGTCTTCCTGACCTTAAATCCTAGTGACAGAGCTAACCTGATTATGGAGCACATCTTCTTGTTAGACAAGGACATTTTCTGATTCACAACCATCTGAAGTCAAGATACTATTGGGAAGTAATGACCAATGGCTTCATCATTACCCTGTAACTATGTGTCTCATATGTGCCATTCAACCCATTTACCCAAAATTTTTAGTCCAACCCAGCACAACCCACTGCCCCCCACAATGTGTTCATTGACGTTGTGTGACCATCTGTAAGAATCCTGCGTACCTGAAATTTTATGATAGTTGCCATTGACCACTTCACAAAGTGAGTCAAAGCTGTCAGAGTGATGAATTACACGTCCAGTGTGAATGCCTTGTTCTTACATCCAAACTATAGAAACCTGGATAGCCATTGGTTTGTTGTTAACAAAAGGAGTATCTCATATCTAAACTAGTCAATAAGCTTCCTAGAATTGTCTGGAGTTTATTAACAACTTATTATCCATATACACCTTTAACAAAAGAAAGCATTGAAAGGTTCAATGGGGCTTTTTATAAGTATTTAAATAGAATATCACCTGTCATACCTTCACTGGGATCATCTAGAATTATCAGAAATTATATTAATGAATAACCACTAAATCAATGGGATTTCAACATTTAAATCCATTTATGGAAGAGAAGCTCCTGTACCAACCCTATTGGCCACTCATGTGAATAAAATAGGAAACTAAATTTATCACTTAGAAGTTACCAGCAATAGTTAACAAATGAGTTGGTTAATATTCACTTAGAAAATGGGAAACAGCAAAGCAACAAGTGTCAAGGAAAGTAACCTATGACCATAACTACCTGTGATTTCAAATAGGTGATGAAGTATTATTCTATCATGCAAGAGGAGGTACCCGGGAGAAACTTCAAGCAGCATTAGCAAGACCTGTTGTTATCAATGAGTAGTGAGGAATTTATATTCCATTTAGGATAACTGAAATCAAAGCGTATACATTAGAATCCATATCTAGCACTTTAAGTATCACCCTAGTTCTAATATTTGGGTGAATTTGTAGACACTACTCAAGAGTGCAATTTTTTCTAGTGGTAGACTTGGCCATATATAATTAAATATTTATAAAAACATTTGAAGGATATGAGAATATTGGAAATTCTAATAATGAGATCATTACCAAGAACAGATTATTAAAACCCTAGGAAATTTCATGTATTAATGTTAAAATTTTTAGATATATTAAAAATTAAATTATATAACAAAAAAATTCTGATAGTAGTACCAAGGGTCAATAGATCTGACCAATGCTAGATATAATAGATTAAGTTTGGCTCAGATAATTATTTTTGAGATACTAGATAGAAATTCATAAACCTATAGTTCAGTGAAAATCTGTAAATTTTTTGAACTAATGCTCGCTGTAGCTCTTGAGTTTGATGCACAGGTGCTTATGTGCGCTGTAATATAAATAGTTGATATAGTTGATAATTAATAAATTGTGTTGGTGCTAGTATTAAGACTAACACACTAGTTGAATCTTAACAGCGATTATGGAGTACTACTTCAACGCAAATCTGATCCTTGAAGATATTGATAGACTTAGGAAACTCTTCCCTCTAACGCTTTCTTCTGAAGGGACTTAATATTGGAACTTAACTAAAATTTAGGTTTAGAGATTACCAGTTACTCTCTTTATTCAGGAACCCACGGAGATCAGAGCAGCAATAAATAGCCAAAGGATCTTTGATCCTTTCAAACTCTACTCTCAAGAGTTAAATTACAACAAATGTAAAAACATGCTAATATAAAGTATTTGATTCTGAACTTGATCTTTATTAAAAATACTAAGGTTTTTATAGGGCAAAAGTTGCAAAACTTTTCAGCTGGCTCACTAGAGATTAATTGATTATTAATGTCACAAATCTATATGACTGGACAATAAGCCACAATTATGACCAATGGATCATTGGAGGAATTCCGCCAAAGATTTAATGGGCAGAATCTGCTGAGGATGTTTTGAAGCTACAAGTATTCAAGTGCTTTAGGATGAGGCGATATTGGGTTATAATGGGTTGTTATTGGATCGCCTCCAAAATAAGGTGATAAGGTGATGTTGACATTTGACAAATATAATTTAGATTGCCTCAAATTAGGGCGATAGAGAGTTTAAGAACAACAAGCCAGAACTAATAAGAATATGGAAGAACGAATAAACTAAGCAAAAGGGCCGGTACCAACCAAGGTCACTGATATATCAGTGAGATGGGAAGAATGAGGAGGGGAGGAAATTGAGTTAGTTAGAGAAAGAGAGAGGTGAGCAGATGCTAAGAGATCCGCTGAGATTATTAGAAGTACAATAAAAGAAGTATTGTTTGGGGAATTGCTCTCTGATATTAATAATTGCTTATTTATGGCTGTTTCAAGGAACCAGCAATCTACATATCGTCCATTCTAATTGCTCAGTGGGCTTAACCCTGCGCGAAACCCCTTATGTGGATATTTAGGATATCACCAAAATTGTAATAGTGGTGCTCACTACAGGGGTTCATTGATTAATTACAATATGATAAAAATTCAGTCACCAGCTATGTTGCATCCAGGTTGCTTTGATAAGGAATCTTCATGACACATTGGCCCAGTTGCATAGCAGAGCTGAAACTTGCATTGGACGCTGTGCTCAAAATATAAAATGAGCTGATCCAGGAGGTTTGCAGTGATAATCTGCCCCCATTTGTTTGCAAAGGAAATGTTCTTGGTTGCTTTAAACGATTTGAGTTTGTGACAGAATGATCCTCAGATCAGCAGAGAGCAAAACTGTTGATTTCCACCTTGGATGTCAGGAGCGCCGATCAAGTTGTCTGTTACCTTTCAGGCAGTTCTGTTTTATACCATGAAGTCAAGGAGAGATGGTGCTGCGGTTGTTCAGCGGAACTGCAAAGATGTCACAACAGAAGGCTGAAATATTGACCATCAGGGCTCAGCGGGACAAGATCCTCACCGCATTTACTGAGCAATTTACAGTGGAGGCTAACATGTTGATTGGGGAAAGAATTTTATCTAAAGTTGACGTGTGCATTGCAATGTCCTCTGCGGTGAAGTCATACCCCAAGCTTTTCAATTTTATGGCCCCGTTGTTGGAGGACGACGTACCCCTTCTTAGACTCATTCAGTTTGTGCACCGCCTAGCTGTAACTTTCTCTCCACCCAATATCAAGCATATTCACACTGTCACTGTTGTCAAACATAATTGTTTGGGGAAATTCAACCATTCAGTTCAGGTTCTGCTGGATTACCCACCGCAGTTCAACGTATGCCCCATAACTGCTTTTTGACAACTGGCCAACTACCACTTTGGCTCTAAATATGCTGACCAGCAGCAATTGTTCTATCAAATTGGGCCTGTTTATGCTGATCATCTTCAGCCCAAAATTCTGCGTGGGCCAGCTTATATTAAACATGGATGCAGGCCCTATGGGGTAGATTTTTTCAATTGCGGATGCCCTGGGCACCTGGGATGATGGTGCCCCAATTGACAGATCCCTAACATACAGCAGGATCAATGCTCTCAGGGAAAAGTCAGAGCGGAGTAGAGATGAGACTCTCTACCTCTGCTATCCTGAATTTAAATGACCCACCTGAATATACTGAATTATATGCGGCAGAAGTCACCCAGTATGATGATACATTCCTTTATCAGCAGCTGGTTGGGGGATTAAATGTGCTGACCCAAGCGCAAGCCAAAGACATGGCGGAAAAAGGGTCTCTGTAGCGACTGAAACCTTACATTTGCCAGATGTTTGACCAAAGTCAATCAGACAAACTGGACCCATTTGCAGATGCGCTGTCCCTGAGAAGAGTAGAGGACGCCCTCCCAGTGGATGCTATTATAACAGGGTACCCTAAGGTTAGTGCATGTATCATCAGTTTTCTGGGAAAATGTGATTCACTGAATGTCCGCATAGTAAATAGTCAACATTAATCTTACTTGGAGTGCACTTACTGTGACATTGTGGTAGCCAAAACTCGAGTCCAAGCTATAATTGATATGGCACTCCTGTTAACATTGTCTCCACTAAGTTGGTGGCGAAATTGACTTTAAAACCTGATATAGACCACCAGATGGTATATGGGACCGCTGGAGCAGAAACCACAGACTCTGAGGAAGCGTACAGAGCACTTCCCTTACAGTTTGGATCCATTGTTGTTGTGGCACCAGCAGTAGTATTACCAAATAGCAATTATGATCTGTTATTGGGACTGCTTTTATGTGACACTATGAGGCTGTCATTGATATGATGGAAGTGACCTTCACCTTCTGGGGCAGCGGATTCTAATTTACTTTACCTCCAGCGGAGTGCCAAAGGGCTCAGTGCATATGGGAAAGTTCAACCTTGCCTACAGTGATGGGGTGATTCTGGTATGCTACCATTGGCTAAAAGGAAAGACTTGGGCCCTTCCCATCATATATGAATACCAAGGGCTACCGCTTATAACCGCTGGGCCTATCTCCATCCCCTCTGGACATCAAGTAATAATAAACACTGAGTTGGAGGTGGAAGTGCCTTCTGGGATCTATGGGGAAGTCTTTGGGTCCTATCAGCAATTTCAGCTTGAGCCTCACGTAGCTTCAGGCATCATACTCCTGGGTCATGGGGAAATCAAGGTATTGGTAGCAAATCTTCAGAACGTACAAATTCAAATCTGCTGGCACCAGATCATAGCATATTTACATTTGTATCCAGTTGAGGAGGTCTTCCAGGTTCACAAGTTCAGGTCGCTGGATTAATTTGGTCTGTCCATCAAACCGCACCTTGGCATAATTCTTTTGTACCATATGAAACTTTAATGGGGTTGTCATGGAAATGGCTGATAAGAATTAGACTGGGCTCCCAGTCAGGGTGTGTGAGCACCCAGTGGAGAGCCAGAATGCCAAGGGCACAGCGGTCCATGCAACTAGAAGAAGGGGGTATCTAGTAGGGACGTGAGAAAAGTAAATGTTTATGAATGTACCGAAGGCCCCCAAGGCAAACCAGATGGATGCAATGGGGGCAACTGCGAGTCTTGCAGGGGCAACCCCAAGGGTGGGAAAGGCAGGGAGGATGACGACTCCTCCAGGGTGCGCAATTGCTGGCCTTCAGTTATGGGTAGGTGGGTCTGTGTGCCAGAGAGGGGCGGCACAAGACCCACCGCGTGAACAGGGGCGCTGTTGAGGGGGGGGAACGGGCCCAAGGTGAGAGTTGGGGCTGAGTTTCCCTTAGTATGGGTACTCTGGGGCCCTTAGGTGGGTGGGATCAACGGCGGATGAGCCAGGTGTGGAGGCCAAGCTCGTGGGATTGGGGCGAGGGCGCCCTGAGGCTGCTCCAATAGTGGAGTGCTCTCAGAAAGCCCGTAAGCAAAGCAAACAAACTGGGTTCATGTTTAACAGATATGTGAAAATGGAAGGAGAGTTGACTCCATCTTTGAGAGCAAGGCGGTTCACCGCGGATATGATCTATCACCGTGTGGCAGGGTCAAGTGACTGGATGACCCATTTGGCAATCATTGGGATAATTATTTGGGTGGCGATGCACTTTGCTGGATTGATCGGCAGAATTTTGAATAGGAAAAACAAACAGGCAGAGTCTGCGACAAGGCGTTCAGGGTAATAACTTTATTTTGGTGCAAAGTGCAAGGAGAATAAAAAATTGAACTGACAATTGCCCATCTACAGACCAGCTGCCTTAAGTATTGGGTGGTTGGGGATTAGCGATGGGGTT
Organism: Massospora cicadina; assembly: GCA_022478985.1. Classification (NCBI taxonomy): domain Eukaryota; kingdom Fungi; phylum Entomophthoromycota; class Entomophthoromycetes; order Entomophthorales; family Entomophthoraceae; genus Massospora; species Massospora cicadina. The sequence continues at coordinate 45,822 of JAKSZP010017607.1, forward strand.
TGGTTGGCTGGCGGTGGGGGAGTGGATGGATGGTTTCCAAAATCTGGGCAAAAATCAAAAAAACTTTTGCTGATTTTCCCAAATTTTTGGGGCCAGACCAGGTTGATGGTACCAATCTGGGCCTTGACCTTTTGAGTTGGTCAGCTCAAGTGGTTCAGATTTCCCAGATTTATCCTGGGGGCTGTGGCCTTGGTGCTCAGTTGTCCGCAATCTGGTCCAAACTCTCAATTTGGTTATCTATACGATCTGAGCTTCTCAGAACCATTCCAAGGGGTGAAGGCAACGGGTCCAAGTCACTGGTGGCCTGGTTCAAAACCTGAATTGAGTTCCGATCTGATTCTCAGACCTGACCAGTCCAGACCAGCTCCATTATCCTGGAATCTGCAGGCCAGGCTCTGATACTTACGCTGGCAGTTTCTTCATAATTTTGGTAAATTTTCCTTGGTAAGTGGGGGGTCCCAGGGGCCCGCCCAAGGCCCCTAGCCTGCATGATCTCCTGGAAGGTCCCCTCTATTAATTTTATCAGGGTTGGGGAGGGGGAGGGGAGAGATTTGGATATTTCTAGGTGGAAGGGCAGTTACCCAGCGCTCATCAACCAAGTGCGCCAGGTCGCTCAACTGTGACAGGTGGTCCACTTGGGCCTTTGACCCCCTTTTGGTCCTAAAAGGATGTTGCTCCCTATCCAGTTGTAGGGCTGGTCCCCAAGACTTACACTACCCTTTCCTTTTTTTGAAAGGGAGGAGGCCCCCATATGGGGCATGGACCAGGGCATAGTTCTTGTGCCTCTCTGGGAGCTTTATGGTCAGGATGGCTGCAATCTTCTGGGGTGGATTGGGGGCTGCCGGGTGGGAGTTGTGGAATTCTTCTATCAGATCCTTGCAATATGCGCAGTCACGTGCACTCACCCAGCTGTTATCATATGAGGGGTAGCCTTTCCAGGCAACCAGGTATTGAACGGATCTGCGGGACCTCCAGGAAGCCAGGATAGCCTCCACCCCCACTTCCTGGGATTCCTCAATGAGGATCGGCTCTGGTGATGTTGGTCTTTCCCCTTTGAAGGGGGTCAGGAGGGAGGTGTGGAAGACGTTATGCTGCTTCCAGTGAGCGGGCAGCTTCAAATGATAGGCTCCATTGCCTTAGTCCTTCTCCACCTCTAAAGGGCCAGAGCATTTGGCTGCAAGTTTCTGGGTGGGGGCTTTTAAGGGAAGATTGCAGGTGTCCAGCATGACAAGGGAGCCAACTTCGATCTCATGTCTGGGTAGGCGCTTCTGGTCAGCAAACTTTTTATAATCCTCGATGGACTTTGTCAAATGTTCACAAACCAGGTTGTGTGCCTTGCGGAGTGCATACACACAGTCTTCGGCTGCAGGGACTGTTGAGGAGAGCTGCGGGCCAACTTGGAAGGAGGGGTTGTAACCCAAGGTGGCCTCAAAGGGGGAGAGGTTGGTTGAGGAGTGGAGTGAATTGTTATACGCAAACTGTGCAAGGGGTAGGTCCTTGGCCCAAGTGTCCTGTGAGGCTGACGTATAACAGCGCAGGTACTGCTCCAGTACCTGGTTCACCCACTCAGCCTGATCATCGGACTGGGGGTGGTAGGCTGTGGATCTGCAGGGCTTGATGCTGAGGAGGGTTAGCAACTCTTCCCAGAACTGGGCGGTGAAATGGGGTCCCCTGTCACTCACTATCTCTTTGGTGAGACCAAACATGGCAAAGACATGGTTGACAAATAAATTTGTGGTCTCCACCGCAGTAATATAGGAGAGGCAGGGGATGAAGAGCGCGAACTTGGTAATTTGATCTATGACTACCATGATAGCATCTGAGCCGTTAGAGAGGGGGAGCTCCACATTGAAATCTACTGAGACTGAGGTCCATGGGCCTTCTGCCTGCTGCAGGGGGTGTAGCAACCCCTTTTTTCCAGATTGGTCCGATTTTGCTCTGGCGCAGGTGACACAGTGGGAGATCCAGGCGGGGATGTCCTTTGAGGACCCTGGCCAATTATAGGTTCTCATTATGATATCAGCGCACTTCTTGATGCCAGGGTGCTCAACAGACTGGGTGACATGGTGCTCTTTGATAACACAGTTGCGTAGAGATGGGGGATCCAAACCCAATCACGGAACCAGATGGTTCCCTCCCACAGGGTGTATGGGGTTCTCTTCTGACTCGAGGACTCTAGGTCAGCGTAAAGCTCTGACCCTTTGGGGCAACAGGTCTGGGCAGTGAGGATGCGGGGGAGGAGCGGGGCGTCAGGGGAAAGGTTAGTAAAGGCTACCATCGGAGGAGCTAAGGAGAGGATTTGGGAGGGGACACTACAGTAGTAAGCTCTAGCAGGTCCTCTCCACCATTGGGTGATAGCGATGGGTTCCAGCTGAGCATGTCTGGCAACACATTCAAGGGGCCTTTTATGAATTCATATTTAAAATAAAACCCACAGAGGTCCTGGTATGTGCGAGTTTGGCGGTGCCCCAACTTCTGGGGTTTTCAGTAGCACAGTAATGCCTTATGGTCAGTCCAAACGGTGATTTTGTGCTGGGCGCCTTGCAGGAGGTATCGCCAGTGAATGAGTGACCACGCCACTGCCATTAGCTCCTTGTCATATATTGGCCATGCTTGTTCTGTGGAAGTGAATTTGCAGGAGTAGTAGGCCACTGGGTGCTCGACCCCCTCATGCTCCTGTAGCAGTACAGTGCCCACTGCCGCCAATGAGGCATCGCAGGCTACAATGAAGGGGTGGGAGGTGTCGGCATGCCACAGGACCGGGGCAGTGAGGAAAACCTCCTTGATAGACTTGAAGGCCTGCTGGCATTCTGGGGACCACTTGAAGGGGGCGTTTTTCCCAGTGGGGGGGTGAAGGGGTGCTGCCAGTTGGGCGTGGGCTGGGGAGAATTTTTTAAGAAGGTAATGGTGCTGAGGAAACTTAGGAGTTGTTTCTGTGTAGTAGGGGTAGGACAATACTGGATCTCCTCAAGCTTAGAGGGTGGAACAGCATATCCATCCTTCAGGACAAGGTTACTAAAGAAGGTCACTTCATCTTGGAAAAATCGTACTTTGAGGATTTCCAAAGAGCCCTGCTTTGTGGAGGGCTGCCACCACTGCTTCAAGATCCTTGGCATGTTTCTCTGGGGTAGGGGAGTGGATCAGGATATCATCAATGTAGGCTACAGCGCATGAGAAGCGCAAGTCCCCAAGAACATCATCGATGAGGCGTTGGAAGGTGGCTGGAGCGTTCTTCAGTCCAAAGGGCATCATTATGAACTGGAAAAGACCCTGGCAGGTGCGGATAGCTGTGAGCCACTCTTGTCCTCTCGCCACCCTCATCTGATTAAAGGCGTTCACCAGATCCAGTTTTGTGAAAACCCAGGATTTGGCGATGGCTTGAGCAATGGTCTGCTCTAAGGGCAACGGGTAGGGGTCAGGGATGGTGATGTTGTTGAGGTGGCCATAGTCGACACAAGGGCATAGGGTGCCATCGCTTTCCAAGTGAAAACTATGGGGGAGGCGACCGGTGAAGATTTCTTGATAAGCCAACCCTTCTCTAGCATCTTGTCTAGCCAACTCCCCAAGGCCTTGTCCTCTTCCTCTGTGTAGGGGTAGAGGGGGCAGTTTATCTTGACTAGGTCAACCGTCAGCTGAAATGTTAGGTCATATTCAGAGTGTAGGGGGTCTTGAAAGCCAGCGACATGTCAAAGATGGACTTATAGGGGGTTAGGAAGGGTGGGAAGTCCGAAGGGAGGTTAATGGGAGTGGGGTCTAGGGGAGAAATAGAGCCAAGAGATGTGTCAAGGGGGAGGGTTTTCAACAAGGGAAACTCTCCACTCAACTTGAGGTTTGAGAACAACAAGGAGTTATTAGCAAGATTTATGCGGACCAGCTGTTGCCGCCACCAGCCCACCCCAAGATCACGGGGTAGAGCAAGTCCTGTATGGCTGAAAAGTGGTCACAGAACCCAAAGTCGTAGACAGAGAAGTGCAATGGGCGTCAGACGCGGTAAGACTTCACGGGCTCCAATGAAGCACCCAGGACCAAAGAGGCTTCTTCCAATGCCAGGTCCAAGGAATGCGCCACACTGAGGTCAATAAAGTTGCCTGCCGCTCCAGTGTCAAGGAGGGCCTGCATGGTAAATTCACCTGACTCCGAGGGGAAGGAGATAGGGAACAAGAAGTAGGCTTGATCTTCTTTATTGGGGTGGGCAAGAGAGAGCAGCCGAGGAGGGAGCATGACCCATCATTAGAAGAGATTGACCAAGAGGCGCTGGGCTGGTCTGGAACTGGGGAGGGGTTTCTGCTTCCTCCTTGTCCCAAATGTGGCAGCGAGGGTTGATGCGTATGCCTGCTCCACTCTCTTTGAGAGGGGTCTCCAGGTTAACTGGGGGGTGGTGGCGCCAGGGTGGGCAGGCTCTGAGCTCTGGGGGATCAAGGGCCCACTTTCCTGATCTGGGGTGAGAGAAGGGGGTGCAGCAGGCAGGGACTCTTCTGAGGGGAGGGTACCCAAGGTGGGTACAGAGGGGGCGCTTCCCTTGGCCGCGACCACTGGCAGGGGGAGAGGGGGTGGCACGCGGCCCCTCAAGAGCTGCAACAGTGCACGCGGGTGTATGGAAGGGCCTGGCCCCAATTTCGCGAGCCACCAAGAATGCAATTTCTAAGGGACCCGAAGAGGGGGTCCCAAGATGCATGGGCAGCTGCAGTGGGGTCCAAGGCAGCTCAGAAGGCGAAGATGGCGATCTTGTGGGGTGGGCACTGTGGGAGGCAGGACTGCAGAGGCTTTGATCAGGGAGGGTAGGTCCGTAGCTGTTTTCCCTAGTGTGAACAGATGGAGGAGGCGCGCCGGTCCTGACTCAGGGGCCTGTACTGCCAAAGTAACAAGTGCCATTAGGGGGTGGGGTTCCCAGACTTAGCAGCAGAGCGGAGCACTCCCCTGACTCAGTGGTGGGCGTCCCCATCTAGGGCATCAAGGAGAGCTACGCTCTGCTGGGCATCAGAAGGAAGGGGAGTTTTCCCCCCATCAGCGGTGAAGCACACCTGAAGTTTTGCCAGGACACCCAGGATTTGGTTGGCCACTTCATCAGAAGGGATAGGGGGGACTCCCAACCAAATCATGTTGACTGATGGGGTGACACTTGACGCCAGGGGTCTGTGGGGTGGGGACCAGGTCAACACAAACTGGCGGCATGCTCAGATGAATGAGGCCGCCGACCAGCAGGAGAAGGCCAGGTCGTAGAGAGAGAGAGTACGTTTAAGGTTAGAGCGTAGGCCAACACTTCGCCAGTGCCAGCAAGGAGGGCGGAGAAGGCCGAGGTTATGGGGCAGTTCATTATGTCATGGAAACGGCTGATAAAGATTAGACTGGGCTCCCAGTCAAGGTGTGAGCACCCAGTGGAGAGCCCAGAATGCCAAGGGCACAGCGGTCCATGCGACTAGAAGAAGGGGGATCTAGTAGGGATGTGAGGAAAGTAAATGTTTATGAATGTACCAAAGGCCCCCATGGCAAACCTGATGTTTGCAATGGGGGCAACCGCGAGTCTTGTGGGGGCAACCCCTAAGGGCGGGAGAGGCAGGGAGGATGATGACTCCTCCAGGGTGCGCAGTTGCTGGCCTTTAGTTATGGGTAGGTTGGTCTGTGCACCAGAGAGGGGCGGCACAAGACCCACTGCACAAACAGGGGTGCTGTCAGGGGGAAAACGGGCCCAAGACGAGCGTTGGGGCCAAGTTCCCCTTGGTCTAGGTACTCTGGGGCCCTTAGGTGGGTGGGATCAATGGCGGATGAGCCAGGTGTGGGGCCAAGCTCGCTGGCATCAGGGCGGGGGTGCCCTGAGGCTGCTCCAATAGGGGAGCGCTCTCAGAAAGCCCATCAGCAAAGCAAACAAATGGGTTCATGTTTAACGGATATGCAAAAATAGATGGAGAGTCAACTTCATAATCAAGAGCAAGGCAGTTCACCGTGGATACCAACTACCGCTGCGTGGCAGGGTCAAGTGACTGGACGACCCATTTGGCAATCATTGGGATAATTATTTGGGTAGCGGCGCAATTTGCTGGATTGATCGGCAGAATTTTGAATAAAAAAACAAACAGGTAGAGTCTGCGACAAGGCGTTCAGGGTAATAACTTTATTTTGGTGCAAAGTGCAAGGAGAATAAAAAATTGAACTGACAATTGCCCATCGACAGACCAGCTGCCTTAAGTATTGGGTGGTTGGGGATTAGCGATGGGGTTTGGTTGGCTGGCGGGTGGGGGAGTGGATGGATGGTTTCCAAAATCTTGGCAAAAATCAAAAAAACTTCTGCTGATTTCCCAAGTTTTTGGGGCCAGACTAGGTCGATGGTACCAATCTGGGCCTTGACCATTTTAGTTGGGAAGCTCAAGTGGTTCAGATTTCCCAGATTCATCCTGGGGGGCTGTGGCCTTGGTGCTCAGTTGTCTGCAACCTAGTCCAAACTCTCGATTTGGTTGTCTATGTGATCTGAGCTTCTCAGATCCATTCTGAGGAGTGGGGGCAACTGGTCCAAGTCATTGGTGGCCTGGTTCAAAACCTGAGTTGAGTTTCGATCTGATTCTCAGACCTGACCAGTCTGGACTGGCTCCATTAGCCCAGAATCTGCAGGCTGGGCTCCGATACTTATGCTGGCAGTTTATTCAAAATTTTGGTAAATTTTCCCTGGTAAGTGGGGGTCCCAGGGGCCCGCCCATGGCCCCTGGCCTGCATGATCTCCTGGCAGGTCCCCTCTATTAATTTTATCAGGGTTGAGGAGGGGGAGGGGAGAGATTTGGATATTTCTAGGTGGAAGGGCAGTTACCCAGCGCTCATCAACCAAGTGCGCCAGGCCGCTCAACTGTGACAGGGGGTCCACTTGGGCCTTTGACCCCTTTTGGTCCGAAAAGGATGTTGCTCCCTATCCAGTTGTAGGGGCTGGTACCAAGATGTACAGGGGTTATCAGAAATCCAGAAGGATCGGGTGAAAGCTTTATTTCATAAATACAAGGAGATTTTTGCTGTCAACAATAATGATTTAGGGTGCGCTCAGGGGGTGGTTCATCAGCTGGACACTGGGGATCATCCCCCATCAGGTCTCGGCCAATCCGCCAATTGAGGGCAGCTGAAGAAGTTGTCACTGAGGAAATTGGCAAGCTGCTGGAGCAGGGGATGCTTGAGCCATCCAAGAGTCCATGGGCTTTGGCTTTCTGATTGTTAAAAAGAAGGATGGCACTAACTGCATAGTAATCAACTACTGGAAGCTTAATAGTATCACCAAAAAAGACTCATACCCTCTGACGCAGATCAATGATGCGCTGGATCAGTTAGTCAGAGCTCGCTATTTCTTGGTGATGGACTTGATATCCAGTTATTGGCAAATTGATTTTCCCACAGTGGAACAAGAGAAATGCACCATAATCACATCAAAAGGGCTTTTCCAACTGACTTGTATGCCGAAAGGGCTGTGTAACGCCCTGTCTACGTTCCAACAAGCAATGTACAACATTCTGGGTGACCTAAAGCTTTCATGCATACTTGTTTACCTTGACAATATCAACGTCTTCTCCCACACGTTCTTTGAGCACCTCACCCATTTGGAAGAGGTATTTCGTGACTGGCTGAGGCCAATATCAAGATCAAGCTATGGAAATGTCACTTCTTCAAGGATCAGCTGGAGTACCTCAGTTTTGTGGTGGATGAAACTGGGCTGAGATCCCAACCAGCAAAGGTGGAGGCTATCCAAAAGATGACTACGCCAACTAGTAAGCAGGACATTCAGGTGTTCTTGGGAATGGTGGGTTATTACCGCCGCTTTATACTCAATTTATGTTGCATTGGAGGTCCGTTGTTTAAGCTACTGAAAGAAGGATGTCACGTTTCAATGGATGGAATGGCGCCAATGTGCCTTTGATACATTTCAAACAGCGCTAATCAGTGCGCCCATGTTGTGCTACCCTGATTTTGATAAAGAATTTATTGTGCAGATTGATGCGTACCTTTCCAATGTTGGGGCAGTCCTGTCTCAGAAAGACAATGAGGGGTGGAGTACCCTGTGGCGTACTGCAGTTGTAGCTTGAATTTCCATGAACGTAATTACACCATAACTTAGTGGAAGTGCTTAGTGTTGATTTATGTGTATAAGCAATTTTGAGTATATTTGCATGGAGTAAAGATTAAGCTTATAATGGATCATGCATTGTTGCGCTGGTTGCAGAATCTAAGATATCCTGAGGTGCGGCTAGCCTGATGGGCTCTTAAGCTGCAGGCTTACAAATTTGAAATCCTTCACCAAACTGGAGCAAAACACCAAATAGCCAATTGCTTATCAAGATTACCAACTATTACAGTTACGGCGGATTTAAGTGATAATGTATGACAAAATGCTCAGCGGAGAATATTACAATGAACTGCCTTAAGTTTACAAGGTACTAAACGGAATCAGGGCCAATACGTTTCAGAAAAAATTAGTAATTGTATAAGCGGATAGGGGACACTATCATGAATATCCCCAGACCTTTCACCAGACCAAATATCATTATGAGCGCACACCAAGCAGTTGGTCATGGTGGAGTCCGTAAGACCCTTGAATTGTTGTGACTTCAGTACTATTGGAAAAGCATGTAATTTGATGTGCTCAAGACATTATCATGATGCCACCAGTGCCAGGTGGAGAAGCCGATCCACCAGAAGACTTCATACCAGTCAATAAACCTCATTTTGCTTGGCATACAGTTTCTATCAATTTCATTAAACCTCTGCCAACTGGAGCTAAATGGTCTAAGCATATCCTGGTGCAATTGACCACTTGACCAGGTGGGTTGAGGTGTTGCCATTCAGGATCTGAGGGCGGTTACTGTGGCTAAGTTTGTTATGGAATGTTTAATTCAGCATCACGGCTGCCCGCAGTTTATCCTTACTGACAATGGCACTAATTTTACCTCTCACATTATTCCCAAGCTCAACGAAATGATTGCCATCCATGGGGATTTAACAACCCCATATCACCCTGAGTCCAACAAAATGGTCAAAAGTGTTAATGGGACCTTGGTGAACATACTACAGAAGTTTGTTACAGATAGGCCCTCCTATTGGAGTAACCTCCTTTCCACCTTGGTGTTCGCCTATATTATTAGCTACCATTCCACCATGGCGATAAGCCCCTTTCAATTGCTTTACGGATGGCACCCGCCTTGCCAACACACCTATATGCCTGTGTAGAAGACACTGGCGGAATGGATCTGCAACGCTATCTGACCACCCTAACAAATATGCTGATTAAATTAAAACCTGAAGTGTACTTGTTCAGCTTAGCCCAGAAAATAAAAAAGGGGCTGCTGATCAAGTATGGCAGAGTAGCCTAATACAGTTTTAGGATGAAGATATGGTGCAATTTCACAAACAGCATGGGTTTGGGCTGAAATACAAGCTTGCGAATATCTGGATTGGTCCATTTGAGATAATAAAAAAGATGTGTGTTGACGCATATACTATCAAGGACCACACAAGCGGTCAGAAAATAAATCAAGTGCACGCAGAAATTCCTTCAGCCATATAATCAGCAATAGAGCCTTTTTCAAAAAGAAAAAGAAAAGAAAAAGAAAAAGAAAGAAAAAAATGAAAAAAGTTGAACATTACTAGCATTTGTGAGTTATAAGCTAAGTTTATTTGGGGTTGCTGCTTGAGGTCTTTCACTTCACTGTCTTCATCTTTCTTCCTTTTTTTGGTTTCTTGCAGTGTTCCTTTTGCTTTGAATGTTGGGACCCTCTTTTCTTTTTTCTCCACTTTGAGAGTGCCGTGGATTTGATAGACCCTTCTCAGGTTGGGATGGAGGCGAAGGCTGCCATGGTGATGGTGAGGGTGTTGGTATCCACTCTGGGGCCATTGTGCTAGCCCGCAGAGGGGAGGCTGGTGCGGCGGAACTGGAAGAGGAGGATGGACTGGGGTTCCATGGAAAAAGGCGAGGTGGCGAGAGCTTAGCTGGTTGATTGAGCTGAACCTGTTCTTGCCCCACTAGGAGCAAAGCCTGCAACCACATGTGCTGATGGTCCTGAGAGATCAATGAGTAAGCAAGCAGAGGGAATTGGAGTCACAAGGGCTGGTGAGTAAGTAGGTGAGTCCTGGCTCGAGGGGAAAAAGGCTGCGCCCAGCACCAGGCAATCTATGATAAAGTCCTCCATGCTCAGATACGCCATCAGGAATGGAGTGGATGTGGTAAATGCTGCTTGTCAGGCCCACTCAAGGGATGCTCAGTGCTGCTCTATCCCTGATCCTAAAGTGGTTTTGTGATGAAAAATCAGGTTACCTAGGAGTGCCATGATGGGGAGGTACTGGGATGGGTCATTGGCGCTGAGGGCAGCAAATGCTGCGGGGACCCCAGATCAAAGGCGATCTAGCCAGTTGTTGCAGAAGTTCACCCCCAGGGACTGAAAGTGGGTAAGAGCGCGGGGAAAGGACCCTTACCAGCTGGCTTTCACCCACTGTGTGAAGTACAGCATCCGCTGAACGGACAAAGCCACAGGATGAGGCTCAGCAGGAGATGAATGCACTAGATGACTAAATCCATCCTCTAGGAGCTAGGCAACCTCATTAAAAAGGGCCCTCAGCTCCGCTCCCCTCCCCAGCATAGCTGGGCCACTATGTCCCTGAAGGGGGCACGCCAAGAAGACAAATGGCTGACGAATTATGGGAGGTGCTCTTCTTGGACCAGAACAGTTGTGAGGTTCATGTCAGCCTCTTCCTCATCAGCTGGGGGAAGGGGGAACTGGGGGAGAGGTATGTGGACTGGGTTGGGCAAATCTGCATTGAGACATAAATAGAAGAAGAAGTTGAAGTCGCGAAGCCATAGTTGCTGGCACATGATGATTCACATTGTGTTGAAAAAAGAGATGTATAGCTTATCATCCAGTCAAGGGGTAATGTCGCAAATCTATATGACTGGATGATAAGCTACAATTATGACCAATGGATCATTGCAGGAATTCTGCTAAAGATTCAATGAGCAGAATTCGCCAAGGATGTTTTGGAGCTACAAGTATTCAAGTGCTTTAGGATGAGGTAATATTGGGTTATAATGGGTTGTTATTGGATCGCCTCCAAAATAAAGTGATAAGGCAATGTCGACATTCAATGAATATAATTTAGATCACCTCGAATTAGGGCGATAGAGAGTTGAGGAACTTCAAGCCAAAACCAATAAGAATATGAAAGAACGAGTAAACTAAGCAAAGGGCCGGTACCAACCAAGGTCACTATATATATCAGCAAGATGGGAAGAATGAGGAGGGGAGGATTTTGAGCTAGTTAGAGAGAAAGAGAGAGGTGAGCAGATGATAAGAGATCCGCTGAGATTATTAGAAGTACAATAAAAGAAGTGTTGTTGGGGGGATTGCTCCCTTTTCTTTAATGATTGTTTATTTACATGTGTTCCAAGGAACTGACAATCTTCATATCATCCGTTCTAATTGCTCAATGGGCTTAGCCCTGTGTAAAACCCCTTTGGTGGATATAAAGGGTATCACTGAAATTGTAACAATTATCTAAATATTTTAACCCTTGAGATTATCTTCTGAACATAGCAGGTTCCATCTCCTTAGTTAAACCTCAGTAGGGTAACCTTTGTGGTTTGACAGCCATCTATTAGTGTCAGGAACCAGACACTGATTCTATAGGGGCCGCATTGCCTGATTACAGGTACAAACACCAAGCGTTAAAACACTTTGGTAGCTTTATAAAAACGACCCTAATCATTCAGCACCTCAAACTGAATGACTCATAATAGTAATCTGACTATCAGATACTGAAATTTATTTGAGGTAAGCCGACCAGGGGACGGACATTACTGAAACAGAAACACCAAACAAGTGAAATAGAAACATGAACCAAACGCCCTAAACGAGCGGCAAGACACATAAAATGAAAAACAACCTACCAGGTGGGATAGCGGTGAACCGCTTTCCCACCATGGTGGAGTTCTAGGGGTACTATGAAAATCATCAATTTTTAAATTCAACATTGAAGAGGCAGATCAATTCTCAGAGCAAGGGGTTGGGGCATCTGCAGGATGAGGTTCAAGGTGATAAAGATAATCATTGAAGTCATCTTTAACAATATGGCCTAGAGCATAGCCTCCAGGAGTTTGGCAACATGGTGTTCAGCTTAAATGCGTGCGTTGGGAAGCTGGGCAAAATTTTTAATATTGGCTCTGGTGATAAGCGTGTTGGGTGAAAATCTGCCAGTTTAGCAACATGCTTGACAGCGGTGATAACAGTTTCAATTAAGCGTATGATCTCCTCTTTTTCAACGTCAGGGGAATTGGGAGGGAATAAGGTGACGTGCAGCCCTTCCTTAAATTCAGTGACTGATAGTGCCATGGCATTGCAGATGGCAACTTTTGGGTGAGGCCACCGCGGCCTCAGCAAGCTGATGGTCACTCAGGAAATGGGTAGTGGTAGGTTTAGTGACATATTTATTGGGTGGAAATGGGGCATCAAAGTCTGAAAGCAGATAAGGTTCTAAATTAATTAGAAAGTTTGGAGGTGGGAGAATTTCACCAGATTCAGTTACTTCATCTAATAAGTCTCAGGTTTTTGGTTGAGTGGGATTGAGTCGGATAGACGTGGCTGTGGTTGGGTAATTTTGGGGTGGAAATTTTTTTGATTTTGGGTCCAAACCTGCTCCTGATTGGGTAGATTATGATAAAATTGGACAGCTTGGGCTTTGGTTGCAAGGTTTTACTGATTTTTTGAGCGCTCAGTTGGAGGGGTGGGGTCAGCCAAATTCCCCACTCAAACGCTGTTAGTGTGGCCTCAAGGGTGGGCTTGGCAGTTTCCGCATTTTTTGAACTGTATTGACAGGCTTTTTTAAAATGGTCCAATTCATGACAGAGGGGGCAAACTGTGCAGTTGTTGCCAATGCGAGCCCAAAAAGTAATCTGGTGCAGATAGGATATAGGCATGCGGTGGGATGTGCTGGGCTATGGTTGGCTGGTGGGGGGTAATGGTGGCCATTTCCCAAGGTGCTGCTAGTTGCTCAGCACCACTCGGGACAGGGAAGTGGAGGATAGGATCTGTGCCATATTTGGGCAGCCTTGACATCAACTCCTCATAAAGTGTTTGTGGGGGAAGGTGTGAGGGGAGGCTCACAAAGGTCACCACGAGTGTGGTATCATCTGGGAGACGTGTTTAAGTAGTGGTAATGGGGATGTTTTTGTATATTGAGGGCATAGCTGCTGCAGCGGCCGCATCCTCTTTGGTGGGAAAGCCTATATCAAAATAGCCTTTGTAAGGGTGGAAGTTGATAAGCCCAGCTGGTGCAAAGATGGCCGTTGCCAGCTCAATTATCGCTTTGTTGGCATTTGGGAAGAGAAGTATATGCTTAACGTGGAGGCAAAAGTGAATATTGGATCAAGGTATGGCTAAGGGATGGGGGCAGGTTGGGTAGACTCGCACTAGGTGCAGTAATAAGTCCCTTGGAGGGACAAATTGGCCTGTTGCATTGGGCAGACTGTATGAGCCAGTCCACATGCGTTTGCCTGCTGGGCGGTAAATGCTATTGGATGGAGCAATGCTGCACCACAATGGGTCAGCAGGCGGTGAATCTGAGGACATGAAACGGAAGATTGGTATGGTGAGGTGATAAGGGATAATTGACTTGATTTTTCAAAATTGCTCAAAATTGATGTCATTTGGAAAGAATAAAGATACTATTAGATAATAAGAACTCATTGAATTACATATTCAACATTGTTGAGGATGATCCCAACGAAACATTAGGCAAAACCAATCATTGGATTTACATCTTTTAGTCAATTGTTAGTAATGATATAGTTGGCAACCATTGCCAAACAATAAATTGTTGACTAAAAATCATCAAAACGCTTAATCTGATCAGGCGGGATAATGTGGTCATAGTAAAAGTTCCGATATATCCCCCCGCTTAACCAGATTATCTAGTAGAAGATAGAAACTTTGGGGATGGACACCGCCTTGGGAAGTGGTCATGTTTAGTTATTATACTTCTATGACTTCAACGGAGCTCAGCTCTGTCCACACTCAATGCTCTCATGCCATGCTTAGCATTGCAGCTCATCTTCCCTGGTTCCTACCCACTGCCGCCTCTCTTGATCACAGTTCCCACAGCTTCATACTGCATCAGAACTATTTCAAGCATCGTCTCCAACAATATTAATTGGTCAACATGTATTCCCCCAGTCTGGGCTCTCCATTTTTAATAAGAGCGGATCTTTTTATCTTGGGGACTACTCAAGGCGGATCAAGTTTCAGCCCGTCCTGATCCTTCTGACTCTTTGGTCTTCCAAGCGCCTTGGGACTATTCCCAGAGGACCCAATTTCCACCTATGCTGGTACTGCTGACAACTTATTTATTTTAAGCGCCTCAGGACTACTCGTGGAAGACCCCAGTAGCAACCTGAGGTGGTCCTGCCAACAACAGAAGTGAACACCACCTGATGCATTTTAATCAAAACAAAATAATAATTGATTTTAATATACATTTTCATTTTTTATTTTTTATGTTTTTATGTTTTTTATCTTATATAAATTGTATATATATTCTTTGAAAGGGGTCATAACCTATTAGTAGATTCAGAGGTCCATCTTTCTCACCTATACTACTAATTCAGAGAACATTTTTTGAATTTAATCAGAGATCATGGTTCAGAGGTCACTTTCTCAAGCCTTAACCAATACATCAGGACCTAACCTATTGTTAATAAGTTCAGAGATCCCACAGAAACATTGCAATTATTTTTTCTTAGGGTTATTTACCTCTGTCAAGAAGTTGATATGACTAGACAATAAGCTATACATCCTGGTGGATTGGAAATTACAGTCGAGGTGAATTTTGAGATTGAACTGAAAAGTTATATTGATACAAAGCAAAATCGATCAAAGCATAGATAGTTCAGCAAATCAAGGGAATTATGCTGAAACCTCAAGACAGATGAAAACTCCTAAAAAGGGAACAGATAGGAGATTACTAAGTGGAGGATGCATTCATCTTGGAATACCTAGATAAGAGTTGAGTGGAAGATTAAGAGAGGGAAGTTTTTTAGTATTCAGTATATAAGTCTGCGTTAATTAAAATATAATAAAGTATTGATCGGGGTTATTGCTCTATATATTATTTATCATTTTTATCAGAGTCAGCGATCCCCATATCATCTGATTAAGTTGCTCAGTGGCTAATACCCTGCATAAACCAGCTCAGCGGAATCAAAAAGTTACGCCAAAAAATTAACAGTGGTCCTCACTACAGGGGGTCACTGGTCAACTGTAGCTTGTTGACACTAGGGCAAAATGGTGATCCCTCACAAGTTATGCCAAAACCTAATTGGATTTAACACTCAATACACAGAGAAGCTAGGGAAGCATCCAATAATGAACTGGCACTTTTCACAGTGACAGATCCAGGTGATGAAAATGCTATGATTAATT
This sequence comes from Massospora cicadina, assembly GCA_022478985.1. Taxonomy (NCBI): domain Eukaryota; kingdom Fungi; phylum Entomophthoromycota; class Entomophthoromycetes; order Entomophthorales; family Entomophthoraceae; genus Massospora; species Massospora cicadina. The sequence goes on from JAKSZP010017607.1 coordinate 61,250, forward strand.
TGCGGTTAGAAACTTGCCCTGAGTAATCAGCAGAATAACAAGGTCGCTCTATGAATGTGACCCCCCGGCAGCTGTGAGGCATTATAAATTGGCTTCTGTGGGGGTATCAACTCTATGAAGATGAGGCGGGGGAGCATAATTTGAGTTTTTTCTATAATCAATGGGACCAAGAAACCCGCTATGCGTTTTATGTGTCCTATCTTGATGCAACTACCACAGGGTTGTCTCATTGGCTTAGTAACCATGGAAATAGAAAAATTTTTAATTGCGTACTTACAGCCATCAATCTGCCAGCTACTGCGTGTTTTAGCCTACCACAATATTGAGATTGGGGACATCATGCAGTTCGTTCAAGCGCAGAATAACAAAACTCACCTTCTACTTTACCTTCTAGATCACTATTTTTTTGGAGGTGCAGGGGGCTCTGGTACAGGTGGACAACTATGTTGGGGATGTTCACCATCAGTTGGATGTTTTGGTTCCACAGATAGATCAGGAGTTACCTCAAGTGATAGGGGAACAGTTGGAGCAGTATGGTTTTTCGGCAGAATGGATTTGGGACATAACCACGTTAGGAAGTAATACCAAGCGTTTTATGACTGACCTGGCAGAATGGGTGGAAGCGCTTTAAGCCATGATAGCTCCGATTAAGGAAAGGGTAACCCTAACAGAGTGATGGATAATGGATCACGTTAACTCAATGGCAGCAGAATTCAATCAACTTCACATCAAGCGGAGTAATCAGTGGAAGGCTGCAACATGCTCATCTCCTTGTCAACGTCCCCTGAATATTGCCAGTTGGTTGGTCAGGGTACACAATTGTTAATCGTTAGTCAGGCTGAGCACAGTTGAGCCATTACTCTTCCATTCATAGAGGCAGTAGAGTATGTGGATATGCGGGTGCAGTTGGATACCCTTTGATGCGCCAACAAGGAGCTGGTGCAAGAGTAAGCTGTCCTTTCTAACCAAGTAGATGACACCAACCAACAAGCGCGTGACACTGGCTGACAGCACACAAGAATGCAAAGC
>JAKSZP010017608.1:0-62165 GCA_022478985.1 Massospora cicadina
AGAATGTGATGCCCTCCTTGGTGGGGCATGCGTGTTCCTTGTGGCCAAATGCATCACAGTGGGTGCAGATGGGGGGTGCGCTGTCTACGTTACCTGGAAAGGGTGGGTGGTATGCCATTCAATATTAATATAAGTGGAGTGCAGGATCTGGGTTAGGTCCTTTGTGATCTCCTAGGTTGGAGTCAGAACTGCAATGGCTTTGCCAGTGCACAGGTGTGGCATCAGCATAAAGTGTTACATCTTGAAGGATTGTATTTCGCCATAAACAGTGAGACCATCTTTCAGGTGCTGCTCCAGAATGGCAAGCTTGACTGTAGTGGGCAAAAAGTCAAACGTGAGGAAAATTTGGTTGGATTTTGTCCATCTGGTGCGTTTAGTTTCGATGACCCATTGCCCTTTGGGGAGGTCAATCATTATGTGCACTTCAGCAGCCTCATCTGCTGCCTCCTTGTTTTCGAAACCTAGGTCCAGCCAACCGCGTGACATGGAGTGAGGTGTGACATACACCGCGGTCAGGAAAAAGTGTGCACATCCCCACAAAAATTTTCCCATAATGCTGTTTGTTGGATATCCAGAAACACCCAGACTCCATATTCCACCAACGAGAGTAGTTGAGAGTGAAACGTCTTGATGTACTGGTTACATCGCACCTGCAAGTGAGGATTTCTGGGGAAATAGTGACCGCCAGTTTTTTATTTTCTTTCTATTATGCCAGTTTCTCTGGGGCGTTTCCAAACGTTGGAGGTCTCGGGCCTACCACCTGTGCCTCTTACCTTACTTGCCCAACTGCTCCATAACATGGGCGCAGACTAATCTCCTCTGTGAGAATATCAAACTAGATTCAGACTTGAATTGAATAAGTTGCAAAAGTGTTTGCAATGAGAGAGAAAAGTTTTATATTCAACCTCAAGTGTTTAAGCTGTTGATGGTCATTCGCTTCCTCCATAGAGCTTTCATAGCAATATTTGAAAGAGAAAATACTTCCCTCTCCAGGGACATATTTTTCTTTGAACGAAGGTTTAAATGTACCACTTGGGGGGGTGAAGGATGAACGACATGAACTGATACAAGGACAGCGCTTTCACTCAATGAAGAGGAGGTATCTTGGGAATCTGCCTGAGGTTAAAGCGCATCTACATGTCTCTGCGGATCATTGAGATCTCAAAAATTAGATTTTCTCATTTGTGGGTGGCACTGAGAACCAATTTTGAGGTGAATAGTTGGATTAATTAACATACTTCGTTTTTTAAAGTGGTTTTTGCGGCTTGGAGGTTGAGTTGATGTTGTTTAGTGGTGAGGACTCTTTGTTATAATACATGTACTAAAGCAGGTAAGGTTGCCAAGATCCTAAGGCGTTCATAATGAACAGTTAAGTGCTTTGGTAGAGAGGGGAACTCCATCCTTTTAAGTTGGGCTCCTTGGGCAACACGCCCTAATTGGACATCAAGATTTATATTTGTTGGATTAATGCCTGGAGGCATTTTTCAGGAAAAGTGAGGTCACCAATGGGTCCTGGAGGACCTCTGGGTCCAGGAGGTCTCTTCCTCAATCTTGTCCATTATGACCAGGGGGTCCTCTTTTACCATTTTGTCCATCACAACCAGGAGGTCCACATTTATCAAGCTGTCAGGGTAATTCCTGATATTTGAAATTCCTAAGATTATAGATATTGTCAGTCAGATCAATATGATATGTGACGAAGTTAGATCGAATAATTGCTTATCAAATTAATGATTGTAGTGAAAATATTCGATTAATCGTTTAAATTACTTTATTTGCAATAGTATTTAGTCAAATAATCGCACCAAAACGAATTTATAATGAGACTGAGACGATTTCCACTTCCTTTTTATTATTGGGGGCTTTGATATATGCCTTGTTGATGGGAAGTTACCAATTGCTGGTGCGGATGTTTTCCCCAGTAAAGAAAGATAAAAGAAATTATAAAGGAGCAGTAAGACCCAGTCAAGTGCAGACAGTTAGTGTGGCCAACCATACACCTATGACTTACCCTACAGTTCCCTTGCAAAAGATATTATCTTTAGCTGAAGTGAAAGAAGGTCTTACGTTGTTGGGGCATATTTTAAAGCTTATCCTGAGACCTATTCAGATGATGCACGGAAATTTATGGAAGTGGGTTCACAACTCACTGGTGATGCGCTGAGTTGGTTTATAAGTAACCTAGAAGAGAATGATAATGTGTGCACTAAATATGAGGAATTCAAAAGTCAATTGTTAGCAGCAGCAATCCACACTAATACTAGATTTGAGTCAAGGATAGCCTTAATGAATTTTCTGCAAGAAGGGAAAACTTATGAGGTATACATAAAGATGTTCCTGGATATCTTTCAGAAGATAGAGTTAGATGAAGATATTGGAGCACTTTACTTCAGAAAAGGGTTAGAAAGCCGCTTAGCAGAATTAATCTAAATCATCTCACCACGCTGCCATTAAAAAAAGTTATTGATATTACACATAATATAATGGTGAGTGTTGGCGGACCAGAAGAATGCTGTATTCAAGGGAATTACAAGAAAAGAAATCCCCAAACCATCGTTTCCTAATTAAAGAATGATACTCAGTCTTATCCATTATTAAGTGTGAACTTACATGTTGGAAAGAAGCGTTTAAAAACTATGGCTTTGCTGGACAGTGGGGCCTCACGGAACTTCATCTCAGAGCATGCAGTGAAAATGCTGGGCTTGCATGCAAAGAAACCTTTGATGAAAGTAACCTTGGGAAATGATGAACAGTCTTTATCTTACCGCTGCACACGTCACATTGACATGAATTTTGGGGTAAGCAAAATGAAAGTTGAGTTTTGGGTCCTGCGTAGTTTACCCCATCCTGTAATTCTTGTGTATCCTTGATGGACACAGGTTGAACTCCAGCACAATTATGGACGGAACTCTTTACAATTGAGCTAAAGGATAAACTCCTTGAGTGTGTGTTAGAAGAGCATAAAAATTTGGACATGTCCGCAACTGTAAATCAAGTTGGTCCATTGGAGCCTTGCAAAGGAAAGATCCCTGAGTATCTCTCAAAAATGGGCTTCACTTTTTGGAGAGAAGGAGGCTAAGCAACTACCAGCTCATGGATCCTTTGATCACGCGATTGATTTACTTGAAGGGAAGCAGCCCACCCATGGACCTATTTATAGATGCAATACGAGGGAACAAATTTCCCTGAGAGAATATCTGGATACAATGCTTGAGAAGGGGTTCATACGGGTCTCCCGTTCTCCCTGTTCATCACCCTTGTTGTTTGTTAGTAAGAAGGATGGTGGACTACGGCCATGTATAAACTACCATAAGCTCAATGATATAACCATAAAGAACCGGTATCCCTTACCTGTTGCTGATCACTTGAGTGGCCAATTGTCTGGAGCTAGAATCTTTTCCAAAGTTGACTTGAGGGATGCATTCAACCAGATACGGATAAAAGAAGGTGATGAGTGGAAAACAGCGTATAAGACACGATTTGGGCTATTTGGGTATCTGGTGATGCCATTTGGGTTGTGCAACGCACCTAGTACTTTTCAACAAATGATTAATATGGTGCTGGGTGGCTATCTGGACCACTTCTGCGTAGCCTACCTTGATGGCATTTTGATCTACAGTAAAACGCATAAGGAACACTTACTGCACTTGGATTTGGTCTTTGAAAAACTTGGAAGGTACAACTTGCATGTGAAGCTATCAAAATGTGAGTTTGCACAGGAGGAAGTTGAATTTCTTGGTTATGTTGTGGGCAGAAATGGGTTCACCATGGCACCTAGCAAAGTGGATGCCATCACATCTTGGCCTACACCTAATAGCCGGAAGGATGTTCATAGTTTCTTAGGCTTGGCAAATGACTGTAGGGATTTTATCAAAGGCTTTTATTCTATTGCGTTACCCTTAACACGGCTTACATCAGAAAGTGTTCCATATAAATGATCTCAGGCAGCGGAAAAGTCTTTTCCTGACTTGAAGGCTGCCTTTGTTTCTGCACCTGTGTTGGCAATGCCCAATGATGAAAAGCCCTTAGTAGTTGATACTGATGCTTCAGGATACGCTCTTGGGGGTTTTGTTGCAGGAGGGGGATGATAGTTGGCTGCATCCTGTAGCCTACTATTCCAAGAAATTTATCCCAGCGGAATGCAACTATCCTATCTATGACAAGGAAATGTTGGCTGTTGTTCAATGTCTCAAACACTGGCGCCGGTACCTGTGTGGGGCAAAGTACCCAGTGAAAGTTTTAACAGACCATAAAAACTTGACTTATTTTTTCACCCCACGGCAATTGAACCAGCGTCAGGCACAATGGGCACTTACTCTGGCGGATTATGACTTATACATTGGTTACAAACCTGGGAAGATTAATTGGTTCCAGATATCTTAAGCCGGCGTCCTGACATGATCCCTGAAGAGGGGAAATTACCAAGTTTAATACACAGGTGATTCTGAAGACCAAGGATCCCACTGCATTATTATCTCATCTTGTGCTAATGGGCCGTGGATATGAGATTTTGGATGTTCAAAATGATGATGTTTTCTGTCAGAATGTGAAGAACAATATCATTCAAAACTTAGATAGTGTGTGGTACAAAAAGGGTTACTCGTTAAAGGGTCAGTTAGTATTCTGGAAAGGTTGTTTTTATGTGCCAAAAGGACCTTTAAGATTAAATGTCATGCTCGAGCACCATGATGTAGGCATGGCAGGACACCGTGGGAAGAATAAAATGATCCAACTGATTCAAAGAACTTACCGATGGCCTGGTCCTATAGGGGATGTCTTAAAATATGTGGCAGGATGTGAGGTCTGTGGGCGCACCAAGGTTCATAGAGGACTTCCTGAAGGACAATTACATCCATTGTCAATCGCACAAAAGCTATGGAAGTCAATATCCATGGATTTTATAGTAGAGCTACCCCGTTCCCAAGATTCAATGCAGCGTTGGTGGTGGTAGATAGATTTACTAAAATGGCTTATTTTATCCCAACTATCACCAATGTCACGGGTAAAGAGATAGCACATCTGTTTTTGAGAAATGTATTCCTGCATCATGGTACTCCCAAGGAGGTGATCTCAGACAGAGGGCCTCAATTCACATCAAATCTTTGGAAACAGCTCCTTGTAGACCTTGGAATCAAGAGAAGTTTATCCAAAGCATACCATCCGCAGACTGATGGACAGACTGAGAGAGTTAATCAGGTGCTGGAGCAGTACCTGAGATGCTATGTTAATGCAGAGAAGGACAACTGGGTTGAGTTGTTGCCTATGGCCCAGTTCTGTTATAACACTCTAGAACACTCTTCAACTAGAATGTCACCGTTCAAAGCTAACTATGGGTATGATGTGAACTGGGAACCATTACCATCTGTTGAAGCGGATAATCTCCCTGGGAGGGAGTTTTACAGAACATTCATCAAACTCATGCAATTTGCTTGGCTAATCTGAACAGAGCAGTACATACTTACAAAGACTTTGCAGATAAGAAGCGTGTGCCTGGTAAGGTGTTAGAAGTAGGTAGCCAAGTTTACCTGGATGCTCGAAATATTCCTTTGGATGTACCATGTCAGAAACTTGCCCATCGGCGCATAGGGCCATGCAAGGTCACAGAGGTTATAGGAAAGGTGGCTTACCATCTTGAATTGCCTGAAGGTTGGAAAATTTACAATGTATTCCATCGTTCCCTCTTGAACAAAAAAAGAAGGAATCTCCCTACCACACCAGAAAGTCAAAGAGCTAGCACCGCCGCTGATTAAAGGTCCCTGTCCTGAGTATGAGGTGGAGGCTATTTAAGGGAGAAGAACACACCATGGTAAAGTGCAATATCTGGTTAAGTGGGCTGGATATCCTGAAGAAGAGAGCACTTGGGAGCCTGAGGAGAACTTAAAGAATGCAGACAAGCTATTAAATAAATGGAAGAAGAAGGCCTCGCAGGTAGCTTCAGCCTTGGTGGGGGATGATGTCAGGGTAACTCCTGACATTAGTGGAATTCCTAAGATTATAGATATTGTCATTCAGATTAATATGATATGTGATGAAGTTAGATCGAATAATTGCTTATCAAATTAATAATTGAAGTGAAAATATTCGATTAATCGTTTGAATTACTTTATTTTCAATAGTATTCAGTCAATTAATCGCACCAAAACGAATTTATGATGAGACTGAGACGATTCCCACTGCCTTTCAAAATCACATGCAAGTTGCAATCCCATAAGCTCCAGATAAGAATAGTGCACTGTTTAAAATCAATTAAGCTTAGGTAAGTCCAGGAAGTTAGATGTTATATAAAACCAAGACATTCATTTAATTAATCTTTGCAGTCAATAAAATTATTCTTATATTGCAAACACTATTAAGTTTATTTACTAAAATGTTATCATTTCCGATCTACCACCCCAGCCTACAAGAAATGCCCTTCCAACTTTCTCCTTTTAAAGCCATGTCTTTAAGCAACTCCCATACCAGCTTAACCACCATTCCTGATACCTGGACACCTTTTGTGTCCTTGTCATACTGGGCTAAACCCCTTGGTTATGCTAACTCATGGTTAGCTACCCCCAACCAGTTCAGTAGTACACCAGTCCCTGACCAAGCCCTCTTTGAAGCGCGGATTTATATAAACTATTAAGGTCTTCCCTTGATTAGTAGATTGTTTCCTTCAAGCTTTGGAGGTGTTCATTAATAGAGGTGATAAAGTTATCAAACTTAGAGCGTACTTTGCAGGCACAATCTATGACTTGATTATGTATAACAATCTCAAGTTGACTTAAACGAGTTGTGAGTTCCATCCAAAAAAAACTCATGACTCCTTGATTCAAGCGGGTGAGCAGGTATTGTATTTCACTAATAAACTGCCGATTTTCTACCATAGCAGTTCAGTTTTCATTGCCAAACTGGGAGGCAGATGATAGAGTTGGAGGAGCTGCGGGTGTATGATATCCATTAGCTGCAAGTAGCGGAGTAATTCTTGAAGATGGAACCCTGCTACTTGAAGTAATTGGTAAAGAGTGGGATGGAAAAATTGACACAGATATCGTTCCATACTTCCAGCTCCAAATTGTTCTATATCGAGCAAAAAGCTTTGAGCTAAAATCAATATAGGGGCTGGGATGTAAAGAGCTCATCTTCTATTATCTCGGCCCCAGAGATGAAGTCCCAGGATAAGAGGAGCTGGAGAGCTTCAGCGAAGTCATATAGATGTAAGCTGTATTGTCCAACGGATGGAGCATGGAGGGTCTTTCCATAGAAGGGGAAAAGAGAATCATTGCAGTAAGTTGTGGTATCACAACATTCAAGTGATTGCCCAGTTGCTGATATGGGTGCCTTCACAATCTGAGGAGTTTTCTGAAACAGAATCGTTATTACCCATACTTGCTTTTTATTTTTTATTTTTAAACTTTCACCACAAACTCGGGGTGTAACCTAGCAGGGAGCACCAGTCTTGTTGGTATCACATGTTGATAAATAAATTCTTTGTTGTAAATTGGCCAGTTGACCTGAAATCTGAGGTTGTTGGATAATTACCTTGGTTGCTTCTCTTAGTTAAGAAGCTTTATTGATTCAGATATCAAGTCAGGTGAGGCAAATTAAAACTTAATACTTTTTTATTTTAAATCGCGAAAAGGAGAGAAAGTGTAAGGTTTTTAGCATAATACCAGCTATATAAGAGTAAACGGGGAGGTATCTCAGGGAATTTTAATCAGCCCAAGCTCAGATCTAAAAAATGATTTAAGGTTTTAGTGGCAACCCAATTATCTTGGTTGAATTTCTTGAGCTCTTCTCATGGCTCAGGTCTGAACGCCAAGGTTGGGTAGCTCAAAGGATGTATGACAAGACCATGTCATTTGGGGTTGGGTTCTGACTTCAATAATTTTTCACTTTCGTTAGGGATGGAACAACATAAGTTTGGGCTTTTTGTCAGATCAGGGTGATCTGTCATCTGACGCATCCAAATCTGCCATTCAGGCAGGAGTCCTGACAGGCATAGTCAGTGCTATTGTTAAGAAAAAATGGCACAAACCTGGCGGTCATTGACTATCAAAAGCTCAAAAGCGTGATGAGGAAACATTCACACCCCCTTCTGCGGATTGATGACATGTTAGATCGATTTGGAGGTGCTAATTATTTTTCTGACATGGATTTGATATTAATTACTAGCAAATTGAATTGACATTGCAGAATGTGTAAATGTGCTATAATCACTTCAAAGGGGTTATTTTAGACTACACATATACCACAGTATTTTTAAACGCCACTGCTATGTTCCAGCATGCTATGGATACAATCTTGGGTGATTTGAAGCTGTCTTGGGTTTTAGTTTACCTCGATGATATCATTGTGTTCTTACAAATGTTTACAGAGCAATTGACCATCTGTAACAAATGTTCCACCAACTTGCTGATGCAAATATTAGTATCAAGCATTGTTAGTGTCACTTTTAATAAAGATTGATTATAATACTATGGGTTTAAAATGAATTCAAAAGGGCTTAAACTGCAGCTGGTAATGGTGGAAGTGATAAAAAGGATAATCTAGCCAGGTAATAAACGTGATATCCAGGCTAGCATAGGGGATAGTAAGTTACTAACAGGGTTGTTCTAACTTCAGTTGTAGGGTCACCGCCCATTTGAGTTTTTGAAGAAAATTGCCAATTTTGACTGAACAGAACATTGCCAAATGCTTTTGACGTATTATGAACTGCATTGGTAAGCGCACACATTATGCAATACCCCAACTTCAAAAAAATCATAGTACAAATGAATGTATCACTTTCCGCCTTAGGGAAGTATTATCCCAGAAGGATGATGACAGCGTAGAGCACCCTGCTACATTTTGCAGCTGAGTTTTAAACTGTCATGTACAAAATTACAATGTGACTAATAGAGAGTGTTTAGCAGTGATTTATGCATATAAACAGCTTAGAGTATACCTCCACGGGGTATAATTCAAAGTAGTAACAGATCATACATATTTGCACTGGCTGCAAAATTTCATGAACCTGAAGAAATGATCACGCAATGGGCGTTAAAGCACTGGGCATATGATTTTGAGACTGTACACTGACCATGAGCAAACCATGTAAATGTGGATTATCTTTCACAATTTCCAATGGTTGCTATTATGTCAGATTTGGCCAAAATTTTGTATGAGAAGATATGGTGGTGTATAAATACCATGATGAGCCACCACAAGTGAACAAAGTGCTATATGGGCTTAGGCAGGATACCTTCCTATGCGATGGGAGCTATATAAGCGGATTGTGGGCTTGACACTGAGTTTTGTTAATCCTTCCGCTTGACCCGCAATTAAAATAGATGCACTCAGGCAGTAGGTCAAAGCAGTTTGCAGAAAATGTTAGAGTTTTTGTGACCCCGCTACTATTTGGAGAGCATGCATTTTAATGTTCTGGAATTGGTAAGCTATTGTCATCAGTACCAAGGGGAGAAGCCTTTTCAAAAAAGACCACATAAAAGATGCTCAAGCATCAGTTCGCCTGGCATACTAAATCCCTCGATGTAGCGGGGCCTCTACCAACAGGTACAAGTTGATCTAAATATAAACATAGCAATTGATCATTTGATGAGATGGGTGGGAGCCAGGGTTATTTATGACTTGGGAGCAGTTACTACCGCCAATTTATTATGAAATGTGTTATACAGTGAACTGACTGCCTGCAATTCATCTTAATGGACAACAGAACCAGTTTCACCTCGCATATCTTGCCCAAGTTGAACGAGTTGATGGCGATCCATTGGGGTTTGCCTACACTCTACCATCCAGAACAAAATTTAATGGTGGGACATGTCAGCAGAACATTGGTGAACATACTCCATAAGCTGGTGAAGGATTGACCCTTAGAATGTTCTAACCTCCTACCAATAGTTGTGTTTGTATATAATATCAGCTACCACTCATCCACCTGCAATAGTCCCTTCCAACTGCTCTATGGTAGACATCCAGTTTACCTTCCCTGCTTTACTCGTGTGTATAGGACACCGAAAGTGTGGAAATGCAGCGGTATCTGACGAATCTAATGGAGATGCTGATCAAACTACAAATGTGAGCCTATTCTACCAGTTTGGCTAGGAAGATTTGTGATCAGGCAGAAGATCAGAAGAGACATATTGGGCTTCCACAGTTCAATGTAGGAGATCATGTATTGTTCCATGACCAACATAAATTTGGTGGAAGAAAAAACTCTCTAACATCTGGGCTGGGCCGTTTGAAATAATTTAAAAACCTCTATTAATGCCTACACCATTAAGGAACCTGCAGGTGGTCAGATTATCAACTGAGTTCACTTGAAGTTAATTTGAGAATATAAGCAATAGAAGCATATCATCCAGTCAAAGGGGGGGGGGGGGGTCCTGTCGAGAAGATTATATAACTTGATGATAAGGTATATACTGACATATCGGAAATTAGGCTTGAGGTGTGCCTTGATATTGAACAGAAAAGTTATATGATTATAAAGTGAATCTATCAAAGTATTGATAGTTTGGCAAATTAAGGGATTCCGGTGAAACCTTGAGATAGAAAAAACTCCTAAAAGTTAATGGATAGTAGATTACTAAGCAGAGGATGCATTTGTTTTGTAATACTGAGTTAATAGTTGAGCAGAGGAACAAGAAAAGGATGTTTTTAGTAGTCTGCAGATAAGTCTTCGTTTATTAGATTATAATAAAGTGTCCATTGGGGTGATTGCTCTATATATTATATATTGGTTTTATTAGAGTCAGTATATGCATATCATCTGATTTAGTCGCACAGTGGCTAATACCCTGTGTAGACCAGCTCTGAGACATCAACCCGGTACACCAAAAAATTAACACCATAACTGATTAGCAGCCTGATTATTGATCTTTTTGGCCAAGCTGAAGGAGTATGCTTCTTTTTGCAATTTGATCAACATGTCCACTAGGTTAGTCAAGTAACACTGTGTATCCATTCTGCTGGTATCCTCTATGCATTCATAAAGTAGTGCCATAAGAGTTGGGTGTCATCCAAATAGTAATTGAAATGGAATCTTCCCCATAGCAGAATGATAACTAACGTTATAAGCAAAAACGGCGGTGGATAGGAGGGAACTCCAATCAGAGGGTCTATCTGTTATCAGCTTCTGGAGTACATTTACCAAGATTTCATTGACCCAATCAACCATTCCGTAAGACTCAATATGTTATGTGGTCATCAGAACCCCGCAGATGCACAATAACTTGTTCAACTTTAGAAGGATGTGTAAGGTGAAGTTGATTCCATTATTAGTAAGGATAAACTGAGGGCAATCATGTTGCTAGATAATACATTCCTTATGAACTCGGCCACTGTGACAGCCCCAAATCCCATCTTGTTATGCTTCAACTTACCTGGTCAAATGATCAACTACCACCAGAAATTATGTGGATCAACCATCTTCTGTTGGCTGAGGGCCAATGACATCAAGTGAAACCATATGATAATCAAATGGGTATCACTAATCGGTATGAAGTTGTTAGGAGAGTGTCTTAACTCTCCTGTTCTAAGAATGGTAGTGATGGTGCACAGGACCAACGTCAGGAAACAAGTCATTAATAAAGTTACTAAAGCCCTGAAGATGTTGCATGAGCTGTAGTAACTTAAGTCAAGGATGTCTCATTAGAAGGAAAAACCAGAATTGAACCACGCGGTGCTTAGAGTGGGAGATTATAGGTGATACATGTTGGAGGGAACCTGGGAGGCCAAATGGTGCACAGGCGGAGAGACTTACAGTTGTTAAAATATATTGGTTAACATTGAGCAAGACCTCCTCAAAGAAAACCAGGCACAGGTTCTTCCAAGATAACATATAGATAAAAAAGGTGTACTAGTGAAAGCTTTTATTAAAGGGAAGTTGAACAATGAGAGAGATTAACTGAGGAAAAGGATTTAAGGGAATTTGAGGATACAAACTTCAATGGATTTGGGTCTAATCCAAGGTGCACCAAAAAGTGCACACTTCCATCGGGCATTAAACTATACTTGCTAATTGACCAAAATTGGGGTTATTGATTATAAGAGAGGCTTACATGAGCTGGAAATTTTTAAATTGAACAGGTTTTGAGACCCCGTTCACCTAGAAACTGAAGCAAACTGTTTTTATTATAAAAATCTAGTTCATTTTAATGCACCTGCTGTTATACAGGGCTGAACTTCTCTTGCATCTCTAGGACCAACCTGGGCGTACTCGCCTTCACCCAATGTTGATCCAGGTATGCTTTAGGTCAGGGAGTCCTGCCAACTTCACCTTCTTTGCCTCCCGACGCGAAGCTTTGTCCTTGGTATTTGTCCCCATTATTTTGTCATTTAAAGCCATGACATTACCCTCTTGTCCTTTTGAGGCTTCACCCCCCTCCAGGGGCTTGAGCCAAAGAAAAGTTCTTGTGGTCTAGGGCCAACTTCATAACGGCAACAGTTTGCTTTGAATGAGATCTGGCGGCCTGGGGTAAAAATACTTATGGAAAATATCGATCAGGTTTTAGGCATGTGTGCATTTGCGCGCTGGTACCCAACTGTTTTTCTCAGCATCATATATCTTCCAGGATACCAGGTACTCAAGTCTTCTCTTTAGTCATCAGGAGGCTACTATTTCCTCCACTTCCCACTCTGGCGCAATATCCATGAGATAAGCCTCAGGACTATCTGGTGGGGGCCCTCAAACAATGTCAATTTTCTCTCATGAAAATAGAAAAGATCTGAAATGAAGAAGGAAAATCTAACTGGTATGAGCCATGGCCCACCTTATTAACAATGCGGTGAAGGCCAATACTCTTCAGTCTCAGCTTTTTGCATGTCTGCTTGATAGGGTTATTTCAAGCATCAAAAATTATAAGATCCCCTTCTTGTATGCTGGACCCACTTGTTGCTTACCATCAGCGTTCTACTTGTATACTTGCATTTTTGCCTCCAAACTTGTAGAAACACCCTGGTTTACTTGAATGATAGTCTTAGCAAAGTCCACCACCGCTTCAATTTAAATTCACGGCAGGGCTCATGGTGAAGGCGGGGTTAAACCAATGGTTGGTAAAAAAAGGGGAACAACTGATTGATGCATATAACATGTTGTAGTAGCTAAAATGGTCCATAAAAATATGAGAAACCAATATGAGTGCTCCAGGGCAGTGTAACACCGAAGAAACTGTTCTAAGCATTGGTTCACTCGTTTGGTATGCCCATCTGATCTGGAATGATAGGCAGTTGAACGGCAGGGGCGAATCTGAAAAGTCTTACACAACTCTTCCCAAAAAAACATAGGACAACTGGGGTCCCCAATCACTAATAATTTCTTGGGGACCCCGTGAAATGCAAACATATGAGTGACAAAGATCCTAGCCATCTCAGCCACGGGTTTTGTTGTTCTGCAAGGAAAAAAGTGGGCAAACTTCATAAAACGGTCTACACCTACCATGATGGCATCATAACCATCAATAAACAGTCTATTCCTCAATGAAATCCATCAGTAGGAAAGTCCAGGGCCCTACAGCCTTTTGAACTGGTACCACCAATTCCCCTAGTGGAGTCAATTTGGATTTATTAGATTGCAGATCATGCACTCTTACCAATACCGTCCCACCTGAGAAGGCAAGCCCTTCTAATTGTATGTGCGTCAAATTAGCACCTAAGTCTTTGCTTTCCCAGGATGACCAACAGTAATTCATCATGATGGTCCCAGATGATTTTCAGCCAATGTGGTCCAGCAGGAACCCATAACCGCCTCATAAACTACATCATCTCATCCTTTATATGGTAACCCCTGAATAGATTCTCCTGATTCAACGCGCTCTTAGCAAGGACCATTTTATATTTGGCCAATATTGGCTGAGAAAGGACTACCTTTATGAACATAATGTATTTCTCCACATTCTCCAGAGGTGCAAGTGCGGGCCTGTTGGCCATGGAAGAGAGAAGTGGCGACTCAATCTTATCTGACTGAATCATAAACTGGGTTTTATAAACCTCTACCTCCTTTGGATCGGGAGCTAATGTAGGATTGCAGCTCAAAGCATCTGCCAACCCATTCTCCACGCCCTTGGTGAATTCATAAAGAAAATGTAAATTGGGCAAGGGTCCTATGCCAACGGTTCTGCCATAGAGTTAGGACATGAGGAGCCGGTAATACAGTTAGACACAGTGATATATTCATATGCAGAAAAGTTTGGAATGTCCATGCTGGTGATGACTCCAATAAGTCAGCACCTCCACCACTGATAGTAACTCTTTGTCATAAACAATGTAGTTTAACTCAGTAAAAATTATTTTCCAAAAATATCCCACCGGATTATCTATACCATATTCACCCATTTGTAATAAGGAAGCTGCTATGCCGAAGTTGGAGGCATCAGTCGTTACAACGAACTCATTTTAGAATCTACATGGCGAAGGGCGGACGTGGAAAAAGGTTCATTTTATTGCTTGGAAAGCATCCTCCAAAATGGGTGACCACTGAAGCATTTTTCCCCATTTGCTTTATACAAGGGCTCTGCCAATACAGGAAGATTCAGTGTGAAATTCTTGAGGAACTTACATGTTCCCCCAAAAAACTCCTTAATTCCTTGACCAAAGTTGTGGTGAGCCACACATGAATCGCCTTTTCCTTGTCTGGATTATCATGTGTCTTTGATCAAAAATAACTTTTCTCAGAAAGGTGACCTGGAACTTGATGAATTTACACATGCTGATCTTCTGTGTAAGGCTGGGTGCCTTCAACCGTTCCACATCTTGCCAAAGGTGTACTGCATGGGACTCATGATCATGGGAAGCACTAGAAGATCATCCATGTAGCCAACCGCATATAACCTCAGCAGGTCCCCTAAAGCCACATCAATATGACATTAAAAGATAGCAGGGGCATTCTTAAGATCAAAGGGCATGGCCCAAAATTGTAAAATCCCTTTTATGGTACAGAATGTGGTTAACAACTCTTGTCCCTTCTTAATCCAGATCTGATTGAACGCATTTAGGCAATCCAGTTTGAAGAAAACTTTATTTTTCTCCACATAGCGTGCAATCTGTGAATCCAAAAGGATGGGATGTAAGTTTGCGCACTAACATTGTTTCAGTTGATATAATCTAAGCAAGTTCGCTAAGTACCATCGGATTTCACCATGAAAAGAGATGGAGCATACCAGGGAGGTAGGTTGAAAAATCGCGCCTTTGGCTAACTGCTCTTTAACCCACACAACTGAAGCTACTTTCTCCCATACAGTCAAAGGGTAAATAGGGGAAGCTTTAAGACCAGATCAACAGTGAGCTTGAACTTAAAATTAAACTCTGAATTAGCAGTTAATTCATTGGCTAAAGCCGCATGAAATGGAGATTTCAGACCCTCAAAATAGGAAGGTAAAGGTATATCCAGTTAAGGCTTCAACAAGGGTGCGAGACTGAAAGTGTGAACATTGGGCCAATGGGACAAAACGCCCTGGAAGTTAACCTCAGACAATGAAACAATTAAGGTACAACCATTCTTTTTAATGATAAGTATAGGGATGTACTCTCAAGTTGGTCTTAAGTCAAACTTTATCCACCATTTTAAACCCAAATTAATGAGTACAAAAGGTTTTTGATTGCTTGAAAGGTCCATCGAAAGATACTTGCCCACTTGATAATCCAATAGCCCTAGTACCTTCAGGGTGGGAAAACCTTGAAAGGCCCTCACTGACCAAATTACCTGGCAAGTAATTAAGCTCAAGGTAGTCAGCTAGGTCTTGGTCAATGCTTTTCTCAAAGACTCCAGTATCCACCAAGATAGTAGTGCTAATCTTACCTGAAGAGGATGAGAGGGTAGCAGTTAACAAAAAAATCTGAATGATCTTGTTATTTAGTAGAGAACGCCAAAACTCACCACCAAACTCTTCTTCAGGGTTGTACATACCCCCATGGTACGTCTTTGCATCATAAAATGGAGAGAAACAATTGCCACTCTTACTATTGAGGCCACGTATACCACCATATCTTCAGCAACTGCATAAAAAGATTTATATTCTAATTGAAACACTTTTTCCACCTCCTGGGATCCGTGGATCATGGTTGTGGTCAAGCGTGGGTTCTCTGGAGTGATCTGATACACTTGTAATGGGGGTCCATATCGACGCCATATAGAAAGAGACTTGGTTTGTAGTATATGTGGAAACATCGTTATAAAATGTATTTTTGGTCATGAATGACCCTATTTCCATTTTGGCAACAGGTTGTCTGAAGTTATCAAAGGTCATCACCACCTGGCCCATCTTTGAGGATGTTGCCTGCGCCATTCAAACTTGGCGGTGAAGAAAACCAAGTATAATTGAATTGACTTCATTATTGGTTAAAAGTCAGTTATTCTCGACTCTTGGACAGCAGAGCGTCCCTAACCATCAGGTAAAAGCAAGAAGGATAGGTACTTTCCAGTTGGAGGTAGAAAGAAAAACGTTGAGCTGCTCCAACCTTCAGGAAAAAGAGTAAACTGTGGTGAGCACCACCGCATTAATGGCCCATGGCTGGCGCACACCGTTTGCACTTTGTGAAAGTCTTACACAGAAAAATTTTGTGCATGTAAAAGAAAGGGGTTGTGTTCTGAGGCTTTTCTTTTCCGTAAGCATAACTTTTTTTACAGGTGATTAAATTGATTCAACAAAAATTTATAACTTTTATCAATTGTGCCGTCTAATCAGGGGATGACAGATCGACTGAATCTACTGAACTCACAAATTTATTCAGCTTTAATGAAGGGGAACAGCATGGACCAGAAGGCCCAGATGCTCAACTTTAACCGCAGTGCAAAAAAGGGCATATGTCCTAAACAGTGACTATCTCAAGATGATCCAAGATTTTCACAGAACTGGTAACATCAGTCACGAATTTCCCAAGTCCTCTTGTGCATTTGGTGTGTGCATTAACTTTGGCGTTGAGGAACCTCTACGATATGAAGCAGTATGTCAGGCTATCCCAGGACGCTTTCAGAAGCTGTATGCTTGACTGAAAAGCTCACAATGTGAACCTTAGATCTTGGTTTGCTACATCTGAGGCCGCGGATGAAGCCAAAGCCGCCCCATTTATTGTCACCTACACTAAGCTGAGAGTAGACAAGGAGCCTGAACAAATTACAGCCAATATCCCAATCACAAGCACCCATTTTTGGGATGATGAAAACTTAATTGTAGTACTAGAAGGACTCCCAACCACTGAAAAGCGAGACTATCTGTAGGCAGCGCTAAAAAGCGTCCTGAGCGCATATGGAGAGCTAGTACATTTTTGAAATGGAGAAAACCGCTTCCTGCCCCCCACCTGAATACAGACAAGGCTGTAGTAATGATACGCCTAAGCTTGATTGCTGATGATGACATCAGTACAATACCACGCAAAGCATACATCTTGGACCCTAAGGGGAATCATTCTCGCCCTTTCTCAGTCCTCCCAGAAAAAAGCCCGCCCATATGCACTAGCTGCAACAAAGTAGGGCATAAAAACAATGCCTGTCCAGCTACATGGGAGGTAAAATTTTATTGAGTTTGAAGAAAGTTTGAAGGATATAGATCAGGGGACGGATTAATAGCCCACATCTGGGGATCATAGGATAACTATGAGGTGATCCAGCCAGTATGCCCAGGTAACGTAAAGAAGTGAAGAAGGAAAGAAAGGTGGGAGAGAAGGCTAAGCAGAAGAAGCAGAAGCTTTGGAGGGAAGCATTTAAGCGCAACATCGAGCAACAACAAGAGAACCTCTAATATGACCGTCCCTAGGACATCCCATCAGCCTCAAGGTTATGAGCAATGGGCATTCTAATCAGAAATGGACGACGCACACTTTCTTAACTGTACACAATGGAGCCCAACAAAATTAAGCACTATTCAACAAGCCCATTTCACAAGCTAACATTTCTCAATGCTCAACGGGATGGAGGACAACAGTGCTCACTGTATGGAGAACCCAAATCGGAACTTTGGGACACCATAACTGCAATCAAGTACACCACCAGCCCAAATCATTTACAAGGGTCCTATATCTAAGTCCATACACAAGCAAGCCACCTCAGCTTCACAGGGTCAATTTGGTCCCATGCAGTCATAGCAGGCGTAATGGGATTGCTAACGATTAAGACCTACCGCATAGCAGGACTCTCATCCAATAAGTAACTGGATAAGAAAAGAGGGCTAATACTAAAATCATCGGTGGATGTGATTGCCTCACAGGAGAGCAAGTTCACCACTGGAAAGGAGGAAGAATAGTCCAGGCTTTTTCTCCCTTCGCAAACATTCTCAGACCAGCTTTTGTGGATTTTATTTAAAGCAACAGCTGTCATCTCAATCACTAAAAACTTATATCATTTGGAAGGAAGAGTTCTAGTTCTGGCCTTCAAATGGTGAACCAATCATATCAAGCGCTTCAGTATATGCCCCTGTTGAAGCGGACAAAAAGGAAGAGTTTTTGAGAAACCTGATCAACTAAAACCTTCTAGAAGAAACGATTTAACTTTGGGACTTCAATTACTGGCTGGAAGGAACTTGTGACAGATGGCCAAATGTCACAAACCCACCAATAGGATAGAATCAAATACAGCAATTAATGACATCAAAAGGTCTTCTAGATGCTAAACCATTCTCAGAATTATACTTTTCAAATATGATGCGGCCAAATATTGTAGGTAATCAACTAATCAGCGCCACTAGACTGAATTGAATATCCATACCCATGTCGTTAGAATCACAAGTTAAAGATTTTGCAACAATCAACCTACATTTATCAAACCACAGAATGGTGAAAATTAGTATCCCTTCAAAGGAAAAACCACCCAAGATCCAAGGTTGGAAAAGGATGCTGCCAAAGAACGTTCTTCTGGTCCAAGTAGAAGATCAGACAAAAACACATGTAGATGAAATAGCCAAGTGCACTGACTCTGCACCTTATGACAGCAGTGGCAAAGGTTAAAAAAAGGAAATTCTATCCGCCCCAGACCATGAATCACCCCGTCTCATAAGGAAGAAAGATAGCCAAACTTTCTAAAGATCAGAGAACATTAAACTAACTAGAAAGTTACCCGCTCCATAGAGGCTACTCACCACAGTGGTCTAGAGATTGGATAAAATAGACACTAAAAATCAAAAAAAAAAAAAAAGCTCCTAATGCACATGGAGGCCCTCCAAGCAGGTGCCAGATGGTCTGTTCAGGGGGACCGACCATCCAAGTTATTCTATAAAACTTACAAAATAAGGTCAAAAATGCCAGTCTCATTGAACTCCAAACATGCGAAGTCCAAACCACTAGCAACCCAAAATAAGTAGCATCCATCACCAACTCCTAATACTCAAAACACTTATAGGCAGCCCCAACCTAGGAAGCTGCTAAGAAAACTTCATCAATGCTGTCCCAAACCACGCCAAACATTTAGCCAACCTTGTTGACCTCATAACGGAGGATGAGCTATCACAAATTCTATGGAGGCTCCCTACTAACAAGTCACCAGGACCAGACATCCCCTTTGAGTACTATAAAGCACTTTAAAATAATAGAGAAGCCCATGCCATCTTTCTTTAACTCAAGTCTGCAAGAGGGGAGGGTGATTCCAGGAGGCGCACAAGCCTACCCATAGTGCTCCACAAAAAAGGGGACCATACTGACTTGAACAACTAGCTCCCAATATCTCTAACCAACGCAGATATGAAGATAATGGGAAAGATAATGGCTATGCGTCTTTCAGAAAAAGCCAAGGAATGCATTGCCCCACAACATCATGGTTTCACCCCAGGGAAGAGCACTTGGGACAACATCTACCAAGTAACAAACACACTGGTAGGAGCATCCAGGGGCATACTCTGCTATCTAGACCAAGCTAAGGCATATGACAGAGTATACTGGAAATACTTGGCGGCAATATTACAAAACCTGGGTTACCCAAACCCTTTATCTCATGGATAGCGAACCATCAGCTGCCATCCAGCTTCTAGGTTCTAGGGCCTGCATTTATTTCACCTCCTGTCACACCAGAAAGAGGCCTCTGTCAGGGGACCCACTTAGCCCTATCTTGTACAACCTCACAATTGACCCCCATCTATGGGTGATGGAGAGACAGTTAGCTGGCATTGAGTGCAAGGTAAAAAATCACTTAAGGTTATGGCCTTTGCAGATGACTGTGTGGTAGGGGTATCCTCAAAGGCGGATTCCAAAAAGGTAGAGGAGATAATAAGCCTAAATGAAAAAGCCTCCCAAGCCAAACTCAACAAAGCTAAATCACAAGCCTTGGTGCTAACAGATTCTAAGCGCTTGTCCTCAAAATAAGAGGACAAAAAGAAATTTCACAAACACAAGCTAAGTAAAGAAAGGTAAAATTTCTAGCTTTATTCAACCAACCTTTCAAATGCCTTGTCCAAAGGAACCCATCGATCACCTAGGTATCCCCAACACAAGTGCAGGTATAGCAACTCAAGAAGTGGAAGAGAAGATACTTCAGGATATCCAAAGGACAGTGGCAAGGTGGAAGTACAAGAATTAATTTCTGGCTGGAAAATATTACCTTGCAAAAACTTTTCTCTCTCGTTGCAAACACTATTGAAACATAATTGATTTAAGTCTAGGTAAGTTTGATAATCTTATTGAGGGATTTATGTGTGCACCTAATGTCAGGTAGCAGTTGGGAGAGCAAGATAAGGGCACAGTTGCGGGCCCACACCAACCAAGTTTCATAAAAGCCCCAGCGAAACTGGCGTCAAAGAAAAATTAGTAGCAAAAAACCGGCAGTTAGCATTTCCCCAGGAATTTTGGCCTGGAAAGCGCGCTACAACCAGTTCATCAATACACCGAACTCCCACCACTGTTGTTGGTGGATCATGGGGTGAGTATCTTCCTGGATATACAGCAAACGGCGCTTAGGGGAGAAGTTTTGTAGAGATTTACACACTCATTTACCAAATGCAGTGTAAGTCACACCGCACTTTATGCCTTGCAGTTGAGTGAAGCTTGGATTTGAAAACAAAAACGTTGTGGACAAAGCCTCAAAAGTGCGGGTGGTGGACCTCTCAGACTGTCAACAGTTAGTTGACACGAAGTGCACTTGCTGGACTAAATCCAACCAAATTAATGTTACCTTTAACTTCCTACCTACAACAATTAAGTGCACCTTACTGAAGCACCACCTGAAACTAGGCTCACTGAATATGAGGAAAATTGATTCTTTAAGATGCAGCACTTAATGCTCATGCCAGACCTGTGCACAGGCAAAGTGATTGCTGTTCTCACCCCATCCGCAGGGTATAGAAAAATCTGACCCAAATCCCTCACACCGCTTTTATGGAAATTTACGGGCAAAATTCTGCCCATTCTGGGTCACCATGGATAGCGCGCCTCCTATCTGAACCTTCTGTCGCGCTTTTGGCCATAAGGCCCATACCTGCCCCACAAAGTAGGGCATTATTCAAACTGAAAAATCCTTGAAGTGATGTGCAATGCAGACGCCCACTATGAACCAGCATAGGCACCGACGCATCCTTACTGTGGGGCGCGCCTGGGTGCTACATTCAAGTGAAACCTGTGTCCCTGCAGGAGTGTAAGAAGGCCTAGCAGGCCCACAAGGTGGTGGCCAAGATGGCAGCCACAACCGCATCTATGATCCCACCCAGACCAAGAGGATATAAAATCATTTTATGTTGAAGCAGCTCACGAATCCCTCCACCAATCAGATTGGGACACCCGAGCTGACAGCCCAGTGGGTGAATTGGATTCATCCGCCCAATGCCACTAAGCCTTGAACAAACCTGAGTCACCCACCAATTTACATTCCAAAATTTCATCAACGGCCAATGGTGCACCGCAAGTGCACACCACACTAAAAACAAAACTATCCAAGGGGAAAATAAACAGAAGGCAATTGCTAACGTCATCCCCACCGCTAAAGCTACCCATAAAGTACCTTACTCCATAGCATAGAATACTCACGCTGCCACACAGTGACGTTCTGAAAAAGAGAAGGCTGAAGGGCATGGTTGCCCTTCTCCTCGCACCTAAGGCCTTTGGGAGGAGCCTTTACTATAGTGATATTAAACATTGCTGAAATCAAAGCCTGGCCATCCCAGGCTAGAAAACTGAGTTTTTCTTCTAAAAAAATTATATACCCGTGGACATCCTGGCATTTAGGAAACCCCCTATCCGCGTGGTGAAGAGGAAACATCGACAACCATTCTCATCCCTTCCCTTTCCTTTTGGTCAACGCACTTTGGGGTGCTTGTTCAACTGACCCATAGTTTTAAATTTATTTAATTAACATCATACCTCGATGGCCATGTCCTTGTTGTCACCTTTTTGTGGTATGACAAAGTGCACACTGTCATTAACATTTATGCCCCAAACTGTGTATGAGCT
The DNA here is from genome assembly GCA_022478985.1 of Massospora cicadina. Classification (NCBI taxonomy): domain Eukaryota; kingdom Fungi; phylum Entomophthoromycota; class Entomophthoromycetes; order Entomophthorales; family Entomophthoraceae; genus Massospora; species Massospora cicadina. The sequence continues at coordinate 22,339 of JAKSZP010017608.1, forward strand.
CGTTTGGAAGTCTTCTTTGCCATCAATTCCCTCCTGCTACCCCCTGACTCATTTGTTGCTGGCGACATGAACTGCTGGAACAACCCAGCCACCAACCTCTGGCCCTCGTCGCCTACACCCCCGCAGGGGCACATAGAACTTCACATTCTAAAAGCCACCTTGTGGTTGTTTAAAACTATACCACATAATGCACCGCTACACCCAAACATGTCTCGCACCATGGCATAATGGCCAGCCAAGATCTATGTCCCGCATTAGCCTTATTCTAACACCAAAAATTCAATCCCAAGTTTCCCACTTTACAATGACGAAAATCGATTTATCCAACCATAGAATGTTATTAGTTTCCTTCTGTTTGTCCAATCCAGCAGCATAGGCGCCGAAGTAGTGCAAACAACATCCAGCTGAGATCACGTTACCCAGGTTTTCCTGGTGGGTGGACACCAAGACCACAGCTCCAGAACCTACCACACCATTATGTGCAGACCCACTTTTCACCTAATCAACCTTCAAAGCGAACACTATCCACCAGGAATGCCACATCTCATCACGTCGCTCTCAGGCTGCTTTGGAAGTCATTTTGTGCACACTGGAAGAAGTGGACCACCTGACATCCAATGTCCCAGAAGCAGGCTACAGCCTTTCTTGGAGTCATAAGTGGGCAGAAGTTTCCACTCGCCTCAACGCATTGGTAGGACAATACAAGCATCAGGTTTGTGTTCAGTATAAAGCAAAAATATAACAGCGGGTGACACATGCTCCACTTGCTTCTTTCAAAAATTCTTTGCATCGCGCAAAAACTTAACCTGCTCACAGGTGCAGAGGCCAGACCACTCCGTTGCAGATACTCTGGCTGAAGTGACAATTATAGTACAAAATTATTACTCTTTATTGTATCACTCTGGTCCAGTTCAGCTGGCCAAAGTGGAAAATTTTCTTGAAAGTCACATATCCACACCATGTCTTTTATCCAGAGTTGATGAATTTAATTACAAGGGACTAACTCTGGTCTGCCGTTTGTGGTGCATCATTCAGGAAATGCCCAGTTCCAGACAGGATTCCTTATGAGTTCTATAAGATTTATTTTATGATAATTTTCCTCCTTGCTGCTTGCCTCAATGAAACAATGCCTTATGGGAACGCGCCTCCTCCCTGGAGGACAAGAGGTCTTTACAAAAACGTTAAACAAGAGAGGGGGTAGGCAAAAAAACTTTTCTCTCTCATTGCAAACATTTGTGCAACATATTCAATTCAAGTCTAGGTAAGTTTGATAATCATGTTGAGGAGATTAGTGTGCACCCGATGTTGGGTAGCTGTTGGGCGAGTAAAGTTAAGGGCACATGTGTAGGCCCCACATCAAAGTTTCATAAACTCCCTGGTGAATCTGAAACATATATAAAATTAATACTAAAAAACCGTCGGTACCATTTCCCTTGAATTTTGGCCTGGCAAGCGCGCTGCAACCAGTTTATCAATATGCTTCACTACCAACCACTATCGTCAGTGGAACATGGAGTGCGTGTCTACTGGATATACAACAAATGGCGCTTTGGGAGAAGTTTTGTGGATATATACACACACAATTCCTGAATGCAGTGTATGATGCACCACACTTCATGTCTCACAGTTGGCTGGATCTAGGATTTAAAACAAAACTGTTGAAGATGAAGCTGCAAAAGTGCGAGTGGTAGTGTACCTCCCAGACAGTCAATGAGTAAATGAAATTAAGCACAATCGCTGGACTAATAGAACCAAATTTTTGTAACTTTCAACTTCCTACTTACTACAGTCAAGTGAACCGTGCTAGAGCACCACCAGAGGCTGGGATCACCAAATATGGGGAAAACAATCCTTTGCTATTCAGCGCTTTACGCTCATACTGGACCTGTGCATGGGCAAGGCAATTGCTGTTCTCACCCCATCTGCGGGGATAGTGGAAGGTTTGACCAAAATCAGTCACAATGCTTTTGTATTAATTAATGGGCAAGACTCCCGCCCATTCAGGGTTACCGTGGATAGCACGCCTCCTATCTGCACCTTCTATCATGCTTTTGGCCATAAGGCCCATACCAGCCCCGCCAAGGAGGGCATCACTCAAACCAGAATAATCCCAGATGCAAAGTGTGGTGCATATGCCCACTATGAACTGGCAGCAGACACTGGCGAAACCTTCCTGTGGGGCGCGCCTGGTTGCTACATCCAAGTGAAACCTGGTTCCCTGCAGAAGTGTAAGAAGGCCAAGCAGGTCCACAAGGTTGTGGTCTAGGTGGCAGCCACGCTGCATCTGTGATCCCACCCAGACCCCTAGTTGACATCAAAACATTTGCTGTGGAAGCAGCTCATAAATCCTTCCACCAATCAGGTTGGCCGCACAAGCTGAAGACCCGATGGGTGAGTCATTTTCACCTACCCAATGCCACTAAGCCTCATTTAAACCAAGTCACCCACCAATCTACCTTCCAAAATTTCAACAGCTGATGGTTCACCGCAAGTGCACACAACGCCAAAAATTCGTCCCACAGTGGGGAAAAAGCAGAAGGCGAAAAGCCAACGCGAACCTACAGTTAAAGCTTCCAATGATAATCCATACTCCATAAAACAGAATACCCACAATTCCAGACAGCGAAATGCTGAAAAACGAGAAGGCTGAAGGGCACAGGTGCCCTTCCCCTCACACCTAAGGTGTGATGGGGGAGCCTTTACTATAGTGACGTTGAACATGGCTGAACTTAAGGCTTCGCTGCCCCAGTCTAGGAAACTGTTGTTTAAAAATATTTTACCCGTGGACATCCTGGTCATTCAGGAAACCCACTTTCCGCTTGGTGCAGAGGAAACATGGGCAACCATGCTCCTCCCTTCACTTTCTATTGGTCACGGCACTGTGGGGTGCTTGTTTGAGTGACCCATAGTCTTAAATTTATTTCGTCAACATCATACCTTAACATTATTATCCTTGTTATCAACTTTTCATGAGATGACAAAGTGCACGCTGTCATTAACATTTAAGCCCCAACCTGTTTATGAGATTATCAGGAGTTTTCCCAGCCATCAATTCCCTTCCTCTACCCCCAACCCATTTGTTGTTGGTGACATGAACTGCTGGAACAACCCAGCCACCAACCTCTGGCCCTTGTCGCCTACACCCCACAGGGGCACGTTGAACTTTGCATTTAAAAGCCACTCTAGGGTTGTTTTTACTCTGTCACATCAACATCGCTACTCACAAATATGTCTCGCCCCATGTGCACAACGGCCAGCTAAGATCTATGACCCGAATTGACCTTATTTTCATGTTGAAATTTAAATCCCAAATTTTTATTTTACCACGACAAAAATCGATTTATCTGACCACAGAATGGTATCAGTTTCCTCTGTTTGTCAATCAGCGCCCCAGACGCTGAAGTGGTTCAAACTCACCACACCTAGATTGCGTCTACCAGGTTAACATTATGGGTGGACACTGAGACCTCAGCTCTGGAGTTTACCACACCGTCATATGCAGACCCAATCTCCACCTGGTCAACCTTTAAAGCGAACACCATCCACCAGGCATGCTAAATCTCATCACGTCGCTCTCAGGCTGCTTTGGCAGTCATTTTTCACACGCTGGAAGAAGTGGACTATCTGGAAAACAATGTCCCAGAAGCAGGCTACAGCCTTGCTTGGGGTCATAAGTGGCAAAAGTGCTTAAACTCCTCAATGTACTGGTAAGACAACACAAGCATCTGGTTTGTGTTCAGTATAAAGCAAAGCATATAACAGTGGGTGATACATGTTCCGCTTACCTTTTTCAAAAATTCTTTGCACCGCACCAGAGCTTGGCCTGCACACAGGTGTGAAGGCCATATTAATATGTCGCAGATATTCTGGCCAAAGTGGCAATTGAAGTACACAACTATTACTTTAGATTGTATCGCTATGATCCAGTTCCAACAGCCGAAGTGGAAAATTTTCTTTAAGTGCACATATCAACACCATTTATTGTTTTCCATAGTTGATAAATTTGATTTTTCAGGACTAACTCTAGTCTGCCATTTGCAGTGCACTGTACAGGAAATGCCAGGTCCAGATGACATCCTTTATGAGTTCTATAAAAAGTATTTCAAATATTTTTCCTCCTTGCTGCTTGCCTCTATGAACCAAACCTTATGGAAACGTGTCTCCTTCCTGGAAGGCAAGAGGCCTTAATGATAACGTTGTACAAGAAAGGGGATCAGCGATTTATTTAAGTTTGATAAACTTTTCTCTCTCGTTGCAATCACTTTTGCAACTTAATCAATTCAAGTCTGATTCTAGTTTGATAATCTCACAGAGGAGATTAGTCTGCGCCCATGTCAGGGAGCAGTTGGGCAAGTAAGGTAAGAGGAGCAGGTGGTAGGCCCTCGGCCTCAAACGTTCAAAAACGCCCCAGAGAAACTGGAGGAATAGAAATTTTTTAAAAAACTGGCGGTCACTATTTCCCCAGAAATCCTCACTTGGCAAGCATAATGCAACCAGTACATCAACACGCCGCACTCCCAGCCACTTTTGTTGGTGGAATATGGAGTCTGCATGTTTTTAGATATCCAACAAACTGCTTTATGGGAAAAATTTTGTGGGGATGTGCACACTTTTTCTCGACTGTGGTATACATTGTACCTCACTCCATGTCATGTGGTTGGCTGGACCTAGGTTTCAAAAACAAGGAGGCAGCAGATGAGGATGCAGCGGTGCGCATAGTGATCAACCTCCCCAAAGGGCAACGGGTCATCAAAACCAAACGCACCAGATGGATAAAATCCAACCAAATTTTCCTCATGTTTGACTTTTTTGCCTACTACGGTAAAATGTAACATTTTGGAGCAACACCTGAAAGATGGTCTCACCGTCAATGGCGAAATACAATCTTTTGAGATGCAACGCTTTACGCTGATGCCACGCCTATGCACCGGCAAAGCCATTGCAGTTCTGACCCCAACTGAGGAGATTACAAAGGACCTAACCCAGATCCTGCACTCCACTTTTATTAATATTGAAGGGCACACTACCCGCCCTTTCTGGGTAACCGTGGACAGCGCGCCCCCCATCTGCACCCACTGTGACGCGTTCAGCCATAAGGCACACGCATGCCCCACCAAGGAGGGCATCACATTCCAAGAGCACCCCTCGGCGGCCATGGCCAGTGGGGAGGCAATCTACAAACCAACTGCAAGCACCAAGGAGGCTTTCCTGTGAGGAGCACAAGGCTGCTACCTACTGGTAAAGCCTATCTCCCCACAAGAGAGGAAGAAGGCCAAGCAGGGCCACAGGGCCGTGGCTAAGGAAGCGGCTAAAATCACCACCGCTATCCCACACTCCCAATGCCAGGAGGACATCGAAACCTTCGCAGCGGAAGCAATTTGAGAATCCATCAACTAATCAGATTGGGAAGCCCATGCAGATTGGGCCACCCAATCTGAGGATCTGATGGGGCACTTGATCTCACCCAATCTTTGCAACCAAGCTCCAGTTGAAACTGACTTTGGGCCCATCCTACCTGAGTATTTTTTTTGACCCGCTCAATGGTGCACCAAACTCATCCGCACTGCAAAAAATTCGTCTGACGTCGGGATAACAAAAAGCAAAGGCAAAAGCCAACGCGAAACTTTATGCTAAAATCAACAAAACTACTGATAGCGTTGCTGCAAACACCCATGCTGCCATGAAGGCCTGTGGGGATCTAGAGGAGGCTGGTGGGCCTGGGTGCCCACCCCCTCAAACCTAAGTGTGATGGGGGAAGCCTTCACTTTAGGGATGTTGAATATCGCTGGACTTAAGGCCTCACCATCCCGGGCTAGGAAACCTAGTTTTTTATAACAAAATTTACCCGTGGATATCCTGGCCATCCAGGAGTCCCACTGTCCGCGATTTTCTGAGGAGGCTTGGAAAACCATGCTCCTCCCATCCCTATCCTTTTGGTCAGAGCACTGTGGGGTGCTAGTTCAAAGAAACAGTTTCTTCAAATTTTTATCATCAGAAACCTTCCTCAATGGCCAAGTCCTCGTTGTCACTTTCTTGTGGGCTGATGTCACGCACGCTAACATCAACATTTATGCCCCAAACTGTGCACGAGAGTGTTGAGATTTTCTCATCAGTCAATCCCTCCCGCTACCCCCAGACCCTTTTGTAGTTGGCGACATGAACTGTTGGCTAAACACACCAACGGACCATTGGCCTTCCTCCTCCCATTCCCCCCAGGGTCACGTAGAACTTCACGTTCTAAAGGCCACCCTTGGGTTAATGGATGTGCTGCCACAGTGTGCCCCGCTGCTCAAAAACATGATGCGCCCCCACGTCCACAACGGCCAATTAAGGTCCATGTCCCACATTGACCTTATCCTTACGCTGGCGAAATTCCAACCCCACATTTCCCACTTAAAAACAACAAAAATGGAATTCTCTGACCACCAACTGGTCTCGATAACCTACCACCTACATGTTATAGTGGCTAAGGCCCCACATTGGTGCAAACTCCGCCCCCCCAAACTTGCATCGCCAGGATTTTCCACTTGGGTGGAATCAGCAACTTAGGCAATTAAGTTTGTTGTACCATTTTTGCGGACCCCATTTCCACATGGGCAACTAGCAAAGATGATACCATCCGCCAATCTCACCATCTCTCCTCCAGATGCTCACGAGCCACATTGGCGGTCATTTCGCGCGCTCTGGCAGAGTTTGCACACCTGGAGTCCAATATCCCAGCTATAGGATACAGCTCTGCTTGGGGCCATAAGTGGGCGGAGGCAGCTGCCCACCTCAACGCGCTTGAAAGGCAACACAAACATCGGGTTTTTGTTTAGTACAGGGCCAAACGCATCACAAAAGGCGACAAGTGCACCGCACATTTCTTTGAAAAAAATTTGCACCACGCCATAGCGTGGCCTGCACACAGGTGTAAAGATCGGATGATTTCATTGCGGATATGCCAGCCAAAGTGACAATCAGAACACAAAAGTATTACTCCAAGTTAGACTATCTGATCCAATTCAACCAGCTGAAGTGGCAGAATTTCTTGAATGAGCCCACATCTGCACCATTTCCTGATATCAGGAAATAAAGAATTTGATTACTCTGAACAAATTATGGACAAGCATCCGCGGTGCACCAAACTGGAAATGCCCAGGCCAAAGGCATTCCATATGAATTCTACAAAAAGTATTTCAAATATATATCCCCATTGCTGCTCGCCTCACTTAACCAAAGCCTGTTGGAAACGCGCCTTCTACCAGGAGGACATGAGGCCTTTACTGTCACACTCTTCAAGAAAGGGGACAAGCTAGACTTAGCCAACTGGCGCCCCATTTCTTTAACTAACACAGATACAAAAAATTAACAAAAATCATGGCTAGCCGTTTAGGGATTGTAGCATCTGCCACCATCTTCCCAGAACAATTCGGTTTCTTAGCCAGAAGGTCGATTTGGGACAATGAGCACTCTGTGGCTACGCATGCCAGTCCACAGCCTCTGGGGCACTTGTATTTTTGGACCAACAAAAGGCCTATGATAGAGTAATTTTCTGACTACCTCAGGGCCTACCTCCATAAATTCCGCTTACTCCCTCGCTTCATCAACTGGGTGATGCTACTCACAGAATCTGCAACAATGGCAGTACGTGGCCCTGGCTTCCTAACAGAAGTATTCCGCCCTCAAATGGGCTTGCGACAAGGGGACATCCTTATCCCACTCTTATACAACTTCAGCCTTGAACCACTACTTTGAAACGTGAATGCCCAACTCACTGGGGTCCATGTGCCAGGCCAAGCCCCAGTCAAGATGATGGCGTTCGCAGATGATTGTGTGGTTGGGGTGTCTAATAATCAAGATGCACGCGCACTTGAAGCTCTCATCCAGGAGTATTTCCAGGTAAGTAACGCTGCACTGAACGCTTCCAAAACCAAAATCATCCTCCTTGGTCGGTCTCAAAACTCCTGGGCCCCTGTAACCAGAGCCCAGCCCAGCCCATCTGCTTGCACACGTGCTCGCCCTCCCAGCTCACCCCACACCGCCCCACTGGTGCTCCCCTTTGTGCCACGCCCTACCATAGGGCTAGTCCGCCATCTGGGCATGTGGGTGGAGGCAGGCGGGTACGCATCAGCAGTAATGGAGAGTCATATTCTAGACAACGTGATGAAGCGCATCGCCTCCCTTAGAGCCCACCCTACTTCCCTTACTGGCAGGGTTGTTTTAGCCAACTCTATGCTCCTCTCCAAAGCTTGATTTGGAGCCCACGCCATCCCCTTTTCCCCAAGCTTCTTCAAATCCTTGTATGCCCTGCTGCAAGGATGGCTTTGGTCAGGCCGCCCTCCACCAGTATGGATAGAGGTCATCTTTGGCCCTTATTATCATGGTGGCATGGGCCTGCTTGACTTTAGAGCCCATGCAAAAAAATTTTGGGTACCTGGATTGCGGCTGTCACCGCCCCTACGCTCCCCTTCCTTACTGGTCCTGCGCGGCCTGCTCCAACTTCTCCCACGCCTTGGTCCTCAAAAATACATCGAAACCCCCACTCCCTAATGAAATACCTGGCTTCGCACCCATCTGCTACAGGTCCTCACGGGACTAAAACCCACTACAAACGAATCTTCCTCTCCATGCAGAGCGCTGAGTGGAGAATTCGTATTAGTGGACGTACAGCACAGAGAGGCCGCCCCTCTCCTCAGTTCACATAAGAGGTACAGGGGCTACCCATCCAAGATGGCGTAGTCCTCACACGGCCCCATGTCCTATCCAGGGTGGACTACCTGGACATGATGGACATCCCTTACTCCATTGAGACCCAAAAAACTATCCAAAAATACGAACACCATCCTCTGTTGCAGCCTCAAATCCGCTCCTATGTGTGGCGCTGCCTGAGGCAGGTGTACCATATGGCTGAGCGCTCTAACGCTTTACAGACATCCTGCTTCGTGTGTGACCAGTATATAACGCTGTTCCACCGCCTGGAGAAGTGTATTACCTCTAAAGTGATATGGCACGAAGTTCAACGTCTGCTGGGCCAGGATCAAACGCATCCCTTCAGTCTGTCAAAAGATATGTTTGCTCTATCAATGGCCTCCTCCCTTCCACCCTCCCTACTTGCTTTGGTGGTTTCGATCGCCATGTGGACTTTCCACACGATTGTCTTGGATGCCATTGCAGGCTCCACCCTCACCCACCCCAGAAGCTGTCCACAGATTCCGGTCTCATTTGGTGGACCACTTTCATGTGTGGATGTTTGAATACCTCCCACCGCATCACCGACAGCTGGTCTCCTCCTTGTTCCCAGTTTGGTTCATCAAATCAGACCCCTTCCTCCACACGTGCTCAATTGTGGCTACGGCCCCTTCACACATTCCCTCCCCCTCCCCATAAGTGGCGTTCCCGCTGGCAACAAGAGATAGCTTCGCTTCTCTGGGGTGCCTTCCTGTTACCAAGTTTCATTTTTTTTTGGTCAACATTTGGAAATGTCCGTCCCTGGTCAGCCTTCCTCGCAGTAAATTTAAATTTAAAAGAGATGGGATTAGCTGGATATGGCCAACTGGCACCCCATTTACCTTACTAACTCAGATATTAAACTTTTTACTAAAATCATGGCAAACCGCCTAGGGGTTGTTGCCTCTGCTCTCATTTCCCCTTTCTAATTTGGTTTTGTTCCAAAAGGTCTGTTTGGGACAACATACATACTGTAGCCAAAAACTGCCAATCCATGGGTTCTAGATCACTTGTTTTTAGACCACCAGAAGGCCTATGATAGAGTCAACTGGGATTAACTAGTTCCTGCCTCCACAAGTTTCACTTCCCATATCGTTTTACTAATTAAGTGATGTTGCTCACGGAATCTGCCATATTGTTGTCCGTGGCCCTGCCTTATCACGGATATAGCTCGCCCACAAAGGGGCCTACGCCAAGGGTACCCTCTGAGCCCACTTTTGTATAACTTCAGTCTTGCCCACTTCTTCGCAATGTAAATGCCAGCCTTACTGATGTCCATGTGCAAGGCCAAGCACCAGTCAAGGAGTTAACATTTGCTGATGATTGTGTGGTTTAGGTATCTAACCATATATGATGCACGCGCACTTGAAGCTATTATTCAGGTTTACTCCAGTGTAAGCAATGCTGCACTTAACGCCTTTAAAACCGAAATTGTTATCCTTGGTTGGCATCAAGCCCGCTGGTCCCCAGAACCCTGTTTCTACCTGCTCTACAACTTGCTCACAGGATCGCTTGCCTTGCCCACCCCACACCGCCCCATCTTGTGCTCCCCTTTGTGCCAAGCTCATCGCTGGACCAGTCCGCCATTGGGGTGTGTGTCTGGAGGTGGGAAGATACGCCTCAATGGTGATGGAGCATCAAATCCTAGATAACGTTACAAAAACGCATAGCTTCCCTCAAAGCCCCCCAGACCTCCCTTACATGCAGGGTAGTGCTAGCCAACTCTGCTCCTTTATAAAGTTTGGTGTGGGACCACGTCATCGCTTTTTCCCCTTATTTCAGCAAGTCATTATATTCCCTTTCTGCAAGGGTGGCTTTGGGTAGAGGTCGCCCACCGCCAGTGCACCTGGATGTCATGTTTGGCCCTCGCCATAGTGGTGGCATGTGCCTGCTCAACTATGAGGTCCACGCCGCCAACTTACGTAGCGCCTGGATCGCTTCAGTCACCAACTCAACGGTCTCAGCCCAGCGTTGGTCCTGCGCATCCGTTCCAACTTCTCCGGCGCCCTTGGCTTCAGCAATCCTACCCACCCCCATTCTCTGTGAAATTATCTTGCCTCACACCCTTCTGCTGCAGGCCCACATGGAACGTCGCCCCACATCAAAAGAATTCTCATCTCCAATAGGAGCGCTGAGTGGAGAATTCGCATCAGTGGGCACACCACCCAGAGGGGCGCCCTACTCCTCAGTTCACCCAGGAAGTACAAGTACAAACCATTCTTAACGGAGTGATACCCATAAGTTCATCTATCTTAGCCAGTATGGACTACCTGGACATGTTGGACATTCCCTACACCCTTAATACCTAGAAAGCCATTTGAAAGTACGCCCACCACCCTCTTCTGCAGCCGCATATTCATTCACATGTTGGCACTGCTTAAGACAGGTATACTGTACTGCCAAGCGCTTTAACGCTTTGCATTCATCTTGTGTTGCGTGTGGCCAGTATGTAAATTTTGTTACCGCCTAGAAGAGTGCCCTCCTTAAAAGCGATATGATGTTCAGCATCTCTTTCGCCAGGATCAGGCACAGCCCTTCAGCCTATCTAAGGACATCTTCGCCTTGTCCTTGATTTCCCCTATACCATCTTCCCTCCATGCCTTAGAGGTTGCAATTGATATGTGTACTATCACACGGTTGTCTTGGATGCTATCTCAGGCTCCTCTCCACACTCCAGTAAGCTTTAGCCCAGTTCCATCCAAACCTTGTGGACCACTTTCAAGCTTGGATTTTGGGTACCTACCATCTCGTTGCCGCCAGTTGGTCTCATCCTGAATTCTAGTTTGGTTTATCACTTCAGACTCCTTCCTACATACGTGCTAAATAGTGGTGCAAGCCCCTACACACGTAAACCCCTTCCATTTTTTAGATTTTCCGCTAGCAACAGAAGATAGCGTTTTCCTCTCTGGGGTGCCCTCCTCTTGCTGATGTTCATTTTGTTAGTTTACTTATCAGAATTTTCTGAACCCTGGTTGGCCTTCCCAAAATAAAATTTAATTAAAATGTTAACTTGCCAACACTATGCTCTTCTAAAAAATTGGTACCCTGCACATGCTATCTCCTTTAGCATTTTTTTAAACTTACATTGATTCTACAACCTTGGTTCTGGGGATCATGATCCCCCCAGCCAGGATCACCACACTAAGGGGGCCAACTTCTGTGGCGGGATGGGCTAATAGACCCTGAACGCAATTCCATAAACATACAATTGAAATGGAGCAGTGCTGCAACCTCACAAGAAGGGTGTTCGCAACCAATGGTATTGCAAAAAAGACCCAAATAGCCAGAAACCTAGCTCTTAGGAACCCAGGATCACCAACCACTCTATTCAATTACCTAGGACCAAGCCAGGTTAGGGCTATGGAAAGCGATGCCTGAGGCCAAAGAGATGCTCCATTATTTTAGAGTACAAAAAATAGAACAAGAGTTGAACTCAGACCTCATAAATGCGCCGTAGGAAAAAAGAAAATTATAAAACTTGACTGGCACCCAGTGCCACCAACCAATACGAATTCTGAGGCCCAAGTATCCAACCTATCCAAGCGCTAATTCTGGGTAATAATTTACTCTCCCAAACTCCGTAATAGTACCTGGAGAATATTGAAAGCTCTACTCCCACCCCAAAGTTACAACCCTGCATCTGAGAGTTGCTAAACGACTTTTTTTGGATAGGGGAGCGCCCAAAAGCCATGCACAGGAAGTGCACAGTGTGCAGCGAAAGAAAATTAGCTGCAGTACAGGTATGTTTTATTTAAAATACTGGTAAGAGTATAGGAAGATGCGGTGCGCTTAGTACGGCTAAGGTCCACAAATCTCAGCCACATAGCTGAGGGCTGGCTCTTCCAGGCCACGCCAAGGCATCAAGACCTTGATCATAACAAGATAATGTTTGTTCTAGCGTTATGGGCAATTGATATTAATTTTTGTTGCTGCCACAGCAAGCCCACTATGGTCTGATCCAGCTAGGGTCATCAATAACTTTTGCTTCAGTCTAGACAAAAACTTTTGAAAACTGGATTTTGGGGATACCGCTGAAACTGGATGCACAAGCAGTGTCTTGGGCCATTTACCACATGTGCAAAATTTCTATGGTGCAACGAACATGTTTAAGGAAATCACATTTACCTGAGGTAACTGAGGTCTCCCTCATCAGCAACCCACAGCAAGGAGCGATGCCAAGGTTGTGTGAGTAGCATCAAACCACTCCATTCACAACCTACTTTAAAATATTCCCATTTACTTGCCTATCCCATCCCTCAAGTGCGTCATCTCCAGTCACATATTCCCAATTAAAAATTAAAAATCAAAAAGAAAAGGTTTGGTTGACTAATGTCAGGAGAGTGTCTATAGCTCTCCTGTTCCCAGCATGGTAGTGCATGGTGCAAAGGACAAACGCCAGGAAACTATTTATCAGTAATAAAGTTACTAAATCCGTGCAGAGGGTTCTTGAGCTGTAGTAACTTAAGTCAAGTATGTCTCTTTAGAAGGAAAACCCAGACTTGAACCACGCGGTGCTTAGAGTGGGAGTGTATAGGCGACACAGGTTGGAGGGAACCTGGGCAGCCCAACGGTGCACAGGCAAAGACTTGAAGTTGTTAAAATTAAATGGTTAATGTTACGCAAGACCTCCTTGAAGAGGTTCATGCACAGGTTCGTTTAAAATAACATATAGATGAAAAAGGTGGATTTTCAAAAGTTTTTACTAATAGGGGAGTAACCAATGTGAGAGATTGATCTCAAGAAAAGTATTTATGGAATTTGGGGAAACAATCAATGTATTTAAGTGGGTCTAAGCTAAGATTCACCAATAAGTGCACACTTCCATCAGCAGTAAACTATACTTGGTAATCGAAAAACTTGTGATTTTGTATGTAAGAGTTGCTTACCTAAGCTGGAAATTTTAAACTGAACAGATCAAAGACCCCATCAACCAAGAAACTGAAGAAACTGTTTTTATTCATTAAAATCTAGTTCATTTTAATGCACCTGCTGTTATACAGGGCTGAACTTCTCTTACATCCCTAGGACCAACCTGGGCGTACCTCGCCTTCACCCAGCGTTGATCCAAGGTATGCTTGGGGTCAGGGATGCCTGCCAATTTCACCTTATTGGCCTCCTGAAATGCAGCTTTATCCTTGGTATTTGTCCTTCATGATTATGTTATTTTAAAGCCATGACAGAAGTCTTCTGGAAGAACGGCTTTTCCAAATGGCAGTGGTAGCAACAAAAATGGTTTCAAGAACGTCAAATTTCATTCTTTCCCAGTATAATGAGTGCACAACAATTTTTTGCCTTGCATGCATCACTATGTCTGACTGTTCTATGGTCACTCATAATAATTCTAGGATGTGCTGAAGGTTGTGATAGGTTCACAGCAGATTAGCTAATCCACTTGTATGAATACTCATTTTGAAGGAAAGTATTTGCTTGCATCTCAAATAACGCTTTTATAACTTTGGCTGACTTCTCATCATAATTCCTGCTGAGCACCTTATCATAAATCACATCAATGAGATCTTCTGTAACAGCAATATTTGGCAAACTAGTTAAGCAGTCATGTTTTGGTGTTTTGCTCCCAGGTGGTAAAGGATCTCAAACTTATAAGCATGCAGTTTGAGAGCTCATCAGGCTAGACGACCTTCAAGTTCCAAGAGGTTCTGCCACCAACTTAACCATGCGTGATAAACTACAATTTTTTAAAATTTACTACATGCAATAGACCCTAAATTGCTTTTATGTGTAGATGACTGCTACGAACTCTTGCTTGGTCATAGTATAATTACGTTTATGGCAATTTAAGCATCAACTGCAATACAACACTGGGTGCTGCCCCTTATCATATTTTGGGATGGGACTATCCCTACAGCAGAAAGGGACGCATCAATCTGTATAGTGAATTCCTTATCAATTTTAGTTAGCGTAGCACCTGTGCACTGAATAGCGCCATATGAAGTGTGTAAAAATAGCATTGATGGCGTTACATCAATTTTAACATGACACCTTTTTTATTTTTATTTAACAGAGGTAAGCCAACTAGGGAATGGACATTACCAAAACTCATAGAGCAAACTTATAAATCCTCACCAAACAAAATGGATGAAACACCCAAAATGAGCGGAAGAAACACAAAACGCAATTACAACCAATCAGGTGGGACAGCGGGAACCACTTCTCCCATCATGGTAAGAAGTGAGGAAGATCAGGGGGCTTATCCTCGGCATCATATACACTTTTAAGCAGGGCATGGGCTATGGCGGACAAAGGGGCGTCGGCACGTCAGTGGGATGCAGAAAAAAATTTCTAATGATTGGGGTGGCAGGAAGACAGCAGCTGACTATATGAGAGACAATGTAATTGATCAAAGCTGTTCCAATTTCATGCATTCATCTGGAGCTTTACAATTGTGGCTATATTGGTGCAGGTAATCTTGGCTTTGGGATTCCACGCTACCTCTGCCACGCACTGGCTGACATCTTTGATATCTTTGTGAGATTTAATCAAGATATTCTTTTGGAGCTTATTGGCGGTGGAGGGAAGATTAGAGGAGGGATTCCCCCTGAGAACATCGCCACTAATTTAGTGACAGCTTTGCAGAGAGGATGACAATCTGGCTTATCCGTTGCTTCAACAGATAGCTGGTGGTCACCATGGATCACTTTGGAGCTTAGCTGCGGGCTTATAAATGAGGGGGTACCTTAGCGTCGTTGTCAGCATATATAAACCGCTGAAGTTGGATAGCGTACTTCAATAATATTCCCAGACTCATCAATTTCAGCCAATAGATCCCAAGGATTTTGGTTGAAAATAATTTTGGTTTTGGCATATGCCTGAGGTTTGGTTAGTTCATTGGAAGATGCATGGGAGTGAACTGGAGTCCAATCTAGTGCTTGATTTGAGGTAGCATTTGTGGCACTGGAGCGAGGAGGAGGTTAATTGGTGGCTTCACGCACAGCTGCAGCAACAGGCTTTGGGGGAGTGAAAGTAAGGTTGTACCTTATACTGAAACTAGTACAGAGTGGGCGGCAGATTGGAAGCCTGCGGATGAAAGATCAGAGCTGTCAGAAGGAGCTATAGAAGGGCACTTACATTTAGAGTGATCCAACTCAAAACAGGATAGACAGATCATCCGCCTGCCCTCAACGTGGGCTTAGAATGGATGATCAGGGGAAGAAGGAATTATGGCTTGAGGGGGAATCAACAAGGCAATTTTGCTAAATTAAGGGCTGATTGTGGCATACACCTGAGGCCCAGAGAGGCGTGTGGCCCCATTTGGGACCAGAAATTGTAAGGTGGGGTTGTAGCCATAGGCTTTCAAACTGTCCATCGGCTCCTGGTGGAGCACTGCAGGGGTAGGTGGGTGGGAAATCTGGGAACTGAACCACCAAAGTGATATCTGCTGGGAGCTGGGTCTAAATTGTGAGGGGAGGGGTATCCTGAAAAACCAGGGACACAGTCGCTGTAGTGGCGTGTCAGCTTCACAGGTGAAGCCAAGGTTGATTGACCCCTTATAGGGGAAGATATCAATAAAACTAGCGGGAGTCATCACCACCTGATCCATTTCAATAATGGCTTGGTCATGGTAAAGAAAAGTTTCCCATTATTGACTCTTTGCTGAAATGCATGTTGGTCCAGGCGAGCACCAGGGGGCAATGAGGCACTACTTGGGTATGAATGAGGTGGACATCAAGATGCTTTGGAGGAATGACTCGCCCTAAGGGTTTGTATGCCTGGGCGAGACAGGCTGAGTGCATTTTTCCACTGGGCAGAAAATGGCGGGGGCTTTGCCGCTGACCCAAACTGGAGCAGCCAACGGGTATTCTGAGGACATTGGAGCAAAACTATGGCAGGTAATCCAAATTTACGTTCTTTGTTTTTTGTAAAATTTGTTTAGAAAGTTATTCTGAGTGAAAAGAGATTTCTAGGACATACTTAACAGCTCAAATAGTGAGCCCCCAAAACAGCTGAAATGTAAAAAGAGTGTCTATAACTCTCCTGATCCCAGAGTAGTAGTGCATGGTGCACAGGGCCAACGCTAGGAAACTAGTCGTTAGTACAAAAGTTACTAGAGCCAAGCAGAGTGTGCTCAAGATAGAATAACTTAAATAGTGAATGGTTATCATTAGGGAGAATAATCAAAAGGGAGCAAATTAGTGCCTGGATTAGCAAGTTTTGGGGGCACTAAGCTGGAAGGAACATAGGCGGCCCAACGGTGCACGTGTGGATAGGTTTAGCATCATTAAAATTAAGTAGTTAATGTTGCGTAAGGCCTCCTTGAAAATACACATACAGGATCGTTCAAGATAACATAATTTAAAAAACGGTGTACTAGTGAAAGGGTTTATTATGAAGGAAGTCGACCAATGGGAGAGATTGGTCTCAACATGAGAAATTTAAGGGAAAAAGGAAAACAATCAAATTAAGGAATTGGGTCAAAGCTGAAATGCGCCAATGGGCGCACGCTTCCATCAGAAAATACACTGTACTTGGAATTTCGGCTCAACTTGGGTAATTGATTGTAGGAGTGTCTGACCCAAGCTGTAAAGTGTAAAATCCAAGGGATTTTGAATCCAATTCACCTAAAAATTGAAGCAGATTATTTTCGTCTAACGCAAAGCTAGTTCATTTTAATACGCCTGTTGTTATACAGGGCCAAACTTCTCTTGCATCCTTGAGACCAATCTAAGCATACTTTGCCTTGACCCAGCGTTGATCTATGATATGTTTGAGGTCAGGGAGGCCTTCCAACTTCACCTTCTTAGCCTCCAGACATGCAGATTTGTCCTTAACGTTGATCCCAATCATGATGTCATTATTTACTATGACATCACCCTTTCCTCCTTCCAGGGCTCAACATCCCAGGGGCTTGCATCAGGTAAAAGTTCTTGTGGGCTTGGTCTACTTCATTGCGACAATGGTTTGCTTTGACTGAGATCTGACGGTCTGGGGAAAACGCTTGTGGAAAGCAATAATTAGGTCTTGGGCATGTGCATTTGCGCGCTGGTACTCAACTGTTTTCCGCTGCATCAAATTCCTTCCAGGATACCAGGTACTCGAGTCTTCTTTTTACTCTTCAGGAGGCTACTATTTCCTCCACTTCCCATTCTGGCGCCATATACATGAGCTAAGCTTCAGGAGTATTTGGTGAGGGGCCCTCAAACATTGTCAATTAGCTCCCATGAAAAAAAGAAAAATCCTAAACGAAGAAGGAAAATCTAACTGGTATGAGCTGTGGCCAACCTTTCTAACAATGCGTTAAAGGCCAATACTCCTCAGTCCCAGATTTTTGCATAGCTGCTTGATAAAGATGTTACAGGTATCAAGCATCACGAGATCCCCTTCTTTGTATGATGGACCCACTTGTCGCTTACTATCAGCATTCTATTTATATACTTGCATTGTCACCTCCAAAACTTGTGAAAACCCCCTGGTGTACTTTCTTGATAGTTTTGGCAAAGTCAGCATCACTTCCATTTTAGATTTAAAGCTGGGCACCTTGTTAAAGCGGTGTTAAAACCATGGTTGGCAAAAAATGGGGAACAACCGATAGAAAAATTCAAAGTGTTGTTGTAGCTAAACTGGGCCATAGAAAGGTGAGGAACCCAATCTGAATGATTACGGCAGTGTGACACTGCAGAAACTGTTCTAAGCACTGGTTCACTTGTTCAGTCTGCCCATCTTATTGGGGATGTTAGGCAGTTGAACTGAAGGAGCGAATCTGAAAAGTCTTACACAACTCTTCTAAAAAACATAGGAAAACTGAGGTCCCCAATCACTAAAAATTCTTGGGGGACCCCATAAAGCGCAACACATGAGTGATGAAGAACCTATCCCTCTCAGCTGCGGTTATTTTTGCTTTGTAAGGAATAAAGTGGGCAAACTTCGTAAAGCGGTCCACCACTACCATGATGGCACCATAACTATAAGCAACAGGTAATTTCACAATGAAATCCATTGATAGGTGAGGTCCAGGGCCCTTCAGCGTTCTGAACTGGTACCAATGATCCCGCTAAAGTTTGCTGATTTTGTTTTATTTGATTACAGATCAGGCAATCTTTACAATACTGTCCCACCTGGGCAGGTAAGCCTTTTTCAATTGTAGGCGCATCGAATTAACTCCAAAGTCTTTGCTTTCCCAGGATGACCAACAGTGATTCCGTCATGATGGTACCAGATGATTTCCAGGTGAGTTGTCAAGCAGGAACCCATAAGCGCCTCAGAAACTACATCATCTCATCCTTTATATGGTAACCCTGAATAGATCCTCCTAATTCAACGCGCTCTTAGCAAGTACCTTAGTATATTGGCAGATAATGGCTGAGAAAGGACTACCTTCCTGAACATACTGTATTTCTCCACATTCACCAGAGGTGCAAGTTTGGGCCCGTTGGTCGTGGAAGAGAGAAGTGGCGACTCAATCTTATCTGGCGGAATCATAAACTGGGTGTTATGAACCTCTACCTCCTTTGGATCGGGAGCTAATGCAGGATTGCAGCTCAAAGCATCTGCCAACCCATTCTCCATGCCCTTGGTGAATTCATAAGAAAATGCAAATTGGGCAAGGGTCTCATGCCAATGGGTCTTCCGTGGAGTTAAGACATGAGGAGCGCAGAAATACAGTAAGGCTTGGTGATCTGTAAGTACATGGAAAGATATGGAAGAGCCATGCAAGTGATGACGCCAATAAGTCAGATCCTCCACCACTGCTAGTAACTCTTTGTCGTAACCAATGTAGTTTAACTCAAGAAAAGATATTTTCCTAAAAATATATTCTTCGATGATCTATACCAACTTCGCCTATTTGTAACAAGGAAGCCGCTATGGCAAAGTTGAAGGCATTAGTAGATACAACATACTCATTTTTAGAATCTACATGGAGAAGGACGGATGTGGAAAAGGATGCATTTTACTGCTTGTAAAGCATCCTCCAAAATGGGTGACCACTGAAGCATTTTTCCCCATTTGCTTTATACAAGGGCTCTGCCAATTCAGAAAGATTCAGTGTGAACTTCTTGAGGAACGAACATGTTCCCCCAAAAAACTCCTCAATTCCTTGACCAAAGTTGGGGTTAGCCACACATGTATCGCCTTCTCCTTGTCTGGATTATCATGTGTCCTTGTTCAAACACGCCGTTGCCCAGAAAAGTGACCTAAGATTTTGAAAGTTTATGTTTGCTGATTTTCAGCGTAAGGAGAGCTGCACTTGACCTCAACACCACTTTCCAAAGGTGTACTGCATGGGACTCATGATCATGGGAAAACACCAGACAATCCTCCATGTAGGCAACCGCATATAATCCCAGCTGGTCCCCCAAAGCTGCATCACTACGATGTTAAAAGAAAGCAGGGGCATTTTTTAAGCTCAAAGGGCATAACCAAAACTAGAAAATCTCCATTCTGGTACAGAATTTGGTTAACCACTCCTATTCCTTTCCAATCTAGATCGGATTGAACGCATTGAGACAATATAGTTTAGAGAAGACTTTAGCCTTCTCTACATAGCGCGCAATCTGAGAATCCAAAGATATGGGATGAAGGTCTGGCAAAGTAGCACTGTCATGTTCCCATAATCTATGCAATGGCGTAACGTTCCATTGGACTTCTCCACAAAGAGAAGTGGGGAGCATACAGGGGAGGTACGTTAGAAATTGCGCCTTTGGCTAACTTCTCCTTAACCCACACATCTAAAACCACTTCCTCTCAGACAGTCAATGGGTAAATGGGGGAAGATATATGACCTGATCCACAGTGAGCTTGAATCACAATCAAACTCTGAATGATCAGGTAGCATGTTAGCTTAAGCTGCATCAAACGAAGATTCCAATTCTTCAAACAGTGAGGTAGGGTAACCTCCTTAGAGAGATTTTGCAAATGGGGCAATAATTAGAAATTAAATATTGGGTCAATGGGGCAAATTGCCCTGATAGTTGGCTTCAGCCAAGTAAACCACCAACCTGTGACCATTCTTCAAAGATAGGGATATGCATTTTCTTTCAAGTTAGTTCTGACGTCAAACTTTTGCCACCACTTTACACTCAAAATAATGGGGTACAAGAGGTTCTTGATAGCTTGGAGGTGGTTGGAAACATGAAAATTACCAAATTGATAGTCCACTAACCCCATGATTTTCAGCGTGGGAATACCTTGGGAAGCCCCTCCTTTAACCACATCACCTGGCGCGTAATTCAGCTCAAGGTATTCAGCTAGGTTTTGGTCCATAAAATTCTCAGAGGCTCCATCATCCACCAAGATAGTAGTGCTAAACTTACCTGAAGGGGATGAAAGGATAGCAGTTAATAAAAAATAACCTGAATGATCTTTATTTAAGGCAGAAAAGGCCATCACTTCAACGTTAAACGCTTCTTCAGGGTCTACCATTCCCCCAGAGTACGTTCTTGAATCAAAGAATGGATATGTATAATTGGCCACTCTTACTGCTGAGGCCACATATCCCACATATCTTCTGCATTTGCATAAACATTCGCATATCTCAAAAGTATTTTCTTTTCCACCTCCTGAGTTCTGTGAAAAATGGTAGAGGACAGGAGGGGGTTCTCAGGCTTAATTCCATACACTAGAATGGGATTTTCATCAAAGCTTTAAGAGAAGAGACATAGCTCGGTAGTATATGGGGTAAAGTCATTATAAAACGCGTTTTGAGTTCAGAATGAGCCTATGCCCATTCCAACGACAGGTTGTATGACATTATCCAAGGCCAACGCCACCAGGCCTTTCGTCGGTAATCCCGCCTGTACCATCTAGATGCAGTGCTGAGAAAAAACGATTCTTTGGTGTTAATTTTATAAATTATGGCGGAAAGTCAAAGAATCATGAATCAAGGATTGTAAAGCAGCCATATCCACCAAGTATGGGTAAGAAGGTGGAGTACTTTCTGGTCAAAATAGCAAAAATAGCGTTGAGATTCTCCAAACCTCAGAAAAATGAAAAACCAGATGTTAGCCTCAACGTGGTGTGGCCACCATCTGGCACAAACCATGCGCAAATCATAAAAGTCCCACACAGAATCAGTTCATGCACGTAAAATCAAAGGTTAATCAGCTAATGTAAGGAGAGTGTTTATAACTCTCCTGTTCCCAGCGTGGTAATGCATGGTGCACAGGGCCAACGCCAGGAAACTAGTCGTTAGTAAAAAAAGTTATTAGAGCCAAGAAGAGGGTTCTCAAGCTAGATTAACTTAGGTAGAGAATGGTTATCATCAGGAAGAGTAACCAAAAGGGAGCAACATGGTGCCCAGAGTGGTAAGTTATGGGCGCCCTAGGCTGGAGGGAACATAGGAGACCTTACGGTGCACGTGTGGATGGGGTATCAAATCAAAATTAAATTGTTAATGCTGTGTGAGAGCTCCTTAAAGAGGTCTGCACACAGGATTATCCAAGATAACATAATTTATAAAACGGTGTAAAAGTGAAAGGGTTTATTATGAGGGAAGTCGACCAACAGGAGAGATTGGTCTCAAAATGAGGAATTTAATGGATTTTGGGAAAATAATCAATTAAAAGAAGCGGGTCTAAGCTGAGGCGCACCAATAGGCGTATGCTTTCATTGGGAAATACAATGTGCTTGGTAATCAACTAAAATCAGCCATTTGATTGTAGGAGCGTCTGATTCAATCTGGAAAATTTGTAAACCAATTGGGTTTCGAGTCCCCATTCACCTATAAAACAGATAAAACCATTTTCATTCACTTAAAAGCTAGTTCTTTTTATTGCACTTGCTTTTATACAGGGCCGAACTTCTCTTGCATCCTTGGGATCACCTGGGCATACTTTGCCTTGACCCAACGTTGATCTATGGTATGCTTGAGGTCATGGAGGCCTTCCAACTTACCCTTCTTGGCCTCCTGATATGCTTGTTTGTCCTTAACATTGGTCCCAATTATGATGTCATTATTCAAACATGGCATGAAGCTAGGGATGAAGCACCAGTATTAGCTGACCATTCATGAAAATACCTGTATGTACCACTTACTGTTTATTTGTAGTCATTTTTGGATGGCCTTCACCTTGACCATCTGTGTTTTCAACCCTTAGAGTCTACCACAAACCCAGTTATTCCAACTGGCTTTTAAGAATTTAATTTATGAGGCTATTCTTGAGGTTCACCTCAGTGAGCTGGCGGAATACCTCTTATAGATGATTGAGGTGCTTTAAAAAGGTTTAGGAGAAAACATTGATATCGTCAAGGTATACAAGGACGCATGACAGCTTCAGGTCACCAAAGATAGTGTCCATGGCTCGTTGGAACATAGCCTGGGCGTTACACAGTATTTGGGGGGCATACAGGTTGGTTTGAAAAGGCCTTTGATTGTGATTATGGTCCATTTTTCCTGTTCTGCCGCAGGTAACACGAATTGCAAGTAAACTGATATCAAGTCCATCACTGAGAAGTAATGGGTTTCCCCTAACATTTCCAAAGCATTGTTGATCTAAAGAAATGGGTATAGGTCCTTTTTTGTATTACCAATGAGCTTCTAGTAGTTTATTACTACCAGTTGGTGCCATCCTTCTTTTTACAATCAGCATGGGCGAAGACCACAGACTATTGGATGGTTTGAACATTCCTAATTTCAGAAACTTATCAATTTTCTTTCAGTGATTACATCATCCACTTCCCTCAATAGGTGAATTGGCTGATACTTTATAGGATGATCTCCTGTGTCTAGTCAATGGACCACCCCCCAAGCACAAACTAGATCATGATCATTTACAGCGAAAATTTCCTTGTACTTTCTGAAATAAAATTATTGCTTGGTCTTTTTGTTCTTCCAACACCCCTATTAAATTATTCCGCAGCACCACCGTCATTACGCTGTTTGAAGCCTTGACTGTTAAGACAAATTCATCTAAAGAGCTAAAATCATGAATTTGAAGAACCTACTCTATCTGAGTCAAGTGTAGATACACCATTATTTGGTGTCAGCAGATTTGAAACGGTTCATTCTGGAGATTCTCTAACAAAACCTTAATCTCTCCAGGGACTGAAAGTATAATCCCTGGAGCCACTTGAGGCTCAAGCCACGTTTTCTGATAGGGCCCAATGACCTCCCCAAAAAACCCAGCAGGCAATTCCACCTCTTACTTGGTGTTCACTAGAACAGAGTGTCCAAAAGGAATATCTATAGGCCCTGAATCTCGGAGAGGTATCCCTTAGTATTCATATATCTTCTGGGGAAGGAAACAAGTCTTGCTTTTTAGTCAATGATAGCTAATTGGCATCACCCCATCACTATATGCAAGGTGATGTGGCTCATGTGCACCATATCCTTCGGCACTCCACTAGAGGTAAAGTAAAAGTGAGATCCGCTGTCCCAAAATGGCAATGGTCTCCTCTGTCATATCAATGATAGCACCAAAATGTCGCAAGAAAGCAGTAGTTAATTAGCAAGTCTAATTTTCGTTTGGTAGCACAATCGCCAGAGTTACAATGACAATGGACCCATACTGCAAAGGTAGAGTGCTGAACGCTCCATCAGAGATGGTGCTTTCTGGTCCAGCGGTCTCATACACCAATCAATGGTCCACATCCAGTTCTAACTCAACTTCGCCATCGACATAGTGGAAACTAAGTTGACTGGAGCGCCTATATCTATTATTCTAAGGCCCAGCAGGAAACATGGCTACAAATTGCTGGTGCCAATACCATCTTAAAATAACTAGCCACCTTGGACTAGAACTAAAAAGTCAAAATACAAGATAAGGTAAGATGCAATAGTTTTATTAAGAGTCTAAAGAAAGAATGATGGAGTATTGTTTTGTATTTAAGTCTAAATCATTACTACTACTACAACTGCAATATAGAAATGACTTAGTTTTGAACCTCATTATTACATGATCAAAACCTGTAACCATTGTAAATTTATTCAGGGAAGGCCAACCAGGGGATAGACACTTCTGAATAGTAAACTTAACGAAACAAACATCAGCAAGAGGAGGGCACCACAGAGAAGCAAACGCTATCTTCTGTTGCCAGCGGGAACACCAATAAATGGAAGGGGGGTTACGTGTATAGGGGCTTGCGCCAAAATTGAACACGTATGTAGGAAGTGGTCTGAAGTGATGAACCAAACCGGAAACCAGGATGAGACCAACTGGTGGCAACGGGATGGTAGATGCCCAAACATCTAAGCTTGATTGTGGTCCACAAGGTTTTTGATGGAACTGGGCTAAAGCTTCCTGGAAGGTGGGAGTAAAGCCTGAGATAGCATCCAAGACAAGTGTGGATAGTTCACATATCGATTGCAACCTCTAAGGCATGGAGGGAAGATGGTATATGGGGAAATCAAGGACAAGGCGAAGATGTCCTTAGATAGGCTGAAGGGCTGTGCCTGATCCTGGCGAAAGAGATGCTGAACATCACGCCATATCGCTTTTAAGAGGAGGGCACTCTTCTAGGCGGTAACAAAATTTACATACTGGCCACATGCAACACAAGATGAGTACAAAGCGTTAGAGCGCTTGGCAGTACAGTATACCTGTCTCAAGCAGCGCCAACATGTGAATGAATATGCGGCTGCAGAAGAGGATGGTGGGCGTACTTTCAAAGGGCTTTCTAGGTAGTAAGGGAGTAGGGAATGTCCAACATGTCCAGGTAGTCCACACTGGCTAAGATAGATGACCTTATGGGTATCACTCCGTTAAGAATGGGTTGTACTTGTACTTCCTGGGTGAACTGAGGAGTAGGACGCCCCTCTGGGTGGTGTGCCCACTGATGCGAATTCTCCACTCAGCGCTCCTCATGAGATGAGAATTCTTTTGATGTGGGGTGACGTTCCATGTGGGCCTGCAGCAGAAGGGTGTGAGGCAAGGTAATTTCACAGAGAATGGGGGTGGGTAGGATTGCTGAGGCCAAGTGCGCCGGAGAAGTTGGAATGGGATGCGCAGGACCAACGCTGGGCTGAGACCGTTAAGTTGGTGACTGAAGCGATCCAGGTGCTACTTAAGTTGGCGGCGTGGACCTCTTAGTTGAGCAGGCACATGGCACCACTATGGCGAGGGCCAAACATGACATCCAGGTGCACTGGCGGTGGGCGACCTACCCAAAGCCACCCTTGCAGAAGGGAATATAATGACTTGAAGAATTAGGGGAAAAAGCGATAACGTGGTCTCCAAACCAAACTTTATAAAGGAGCATAGAGTTGGCTAGCACTACCCTGCATGTAAGGGAGGTCTGGAGGGCTTTGATGGAAGCTAGCGTTTTTGTAACGTTATCTAGGATTTGATGCTCCATCACCATTGAGGCGTATCTTCCCACCTTCAGACACACCCCCAATGGCGGACTGGGCCAGCGAGGGCTTGGCACAAAGGGGGAGCACAAGTGGGGCGGTGTGGGGTGGGCAAGGCAAGCGATCCTGTGAGCAAGTTGTAGAGCCGGTAGAAAACAGGGTTCTGGGGACCAGCGGGCTTGATGCCAACCAAGGATAACAATTTCGGTTTTAAAGCCGTTAAGTGCAGCATTGCTTACACTGGAGTAAACCTGAATAATAGCTTCAAGTGCGCGTGCATCATATATGGTTAGATACCTAAACCACACAATCATCAGCAAATGTTAACTCCTTGACTGGTGCTTGGCCTTGCACATGGACATCAGTAAGGCTGGCATTTACATTGCGAAGAAGTGGGCAAGACTGAAGTTATACAAAAGTGGGCTCAGAGGGTACCCTTGGCGTAGGCCCCTTTGTGGGCGAGCTATATCCGTGATAAGGCAGGGCCACGGACAACAATATGGCAGATTCCGTGAGCAACATCACTTAATTAGTAAAACGATATGGGAAGTGAAACTTGTGGAGGCAGGAACTAGTTAATCCCAGTTGACTCTATATAGGCCTTCTGCTGGTCTAAAAAAACAAATGATCCAGAAACCGTGGATTGGCAGACGTTGGTTACAGTATGTATGTTGTCCCATATAGACCGTTTAGGAAAAAGACCTAATTGATCAGGGGAAATGAGAGCAGAGACATCTACCCCTAGACAGTTTGCCTTGACTTTGGTAATAAATTTAGTATATGTGTTATTAAGTAATATTGGGCGCCAGTTGGCCAAGTCCAGCTTATCCCCTTTCTTGTACAACGTTATCGTGAAGGCCTCTTGTTCTCCAAGGAGGAGGCGCGTTTCCTTTAGGCTTTGGTTTAAGAGGCAAGCAGAAATGAGGAAAAAAATTGAAATATTTCTTATAGAACTCATAAGGAATCATGTCTGGACCTGGGTATTTCCTGCATGATGCACCAAAAAGGCAGACCAGAGTTCATCCCTAGGAATCAAATTCATTAACTATGGGTAACAGGACATGGTGTGGATATGTGCACTTTCAAGAAAATGTCCACTTCATCTTGCTGAACAGGATCTGAGCAATACAATTTGGAGTAATAATTATGTACTAAGATTGCCACTTTGGCTGGGTTATCTGCAACGGAGTGGTCTGGCCTCTGCACCTGAGAGCAGGCAATGCTCTGGCGCGGTGCAAAGAATTTTTAGAAAGGCAAGTGTAGCATGTTTCTCAAGCTGTTATATGCTTTGCTTTATACTGAACATAAACCTGATACTTGTGTTGTCTTACCAGTATGTTGGGGTGAGCGGACACTTCAGCCTACTTATGACCTCAAGCTGGGCTGTAGTCTGCCGCTGGGACATTGGAATCCAAATGGTCCACTTATGCCAGCATGCACAAAATGACTGCCAAAGCAGCCCTAGAGCGACGTGATGAGATGTGGCATGCCTGGCGGATAGTGTTCGCTTTGAAGATTATTCAGGTGGAAAGTGGGTCTGCACATAATGGTGTGGTAAATTCTGAAGTCGTGGTCTCAGTGTCCACCCACAAAAAACCTGGGCAATATGATCTCGGCTGGGTGGAGTTTGCACCATTTTGGCGCCTGTGAAGCTGGATGTGACAAAGAGAAGGAAACTAATACCATCCTGTGGTCAGATAGATTGAGTTTTGTCATTATAAAGTGGGCAACTTTGGACTGAAATTTCAACGGTGCAAGAATAAGTCAATGCGGGATATAGACATCAGCTGGCCATTGTAAACATGGGGACAGGACATGTTTGGGAGTAGAAGTGCATGAGTTGGCAGTGTATCAAACAGAACAAAGTGGCTTTTAGAATGCAAAGTTCTATGTGCCCCTGCGGGGGTGTAGGAGACAAGGGCCATATGTCAATGGCTGGGTTGGTCCAGAAGTTAATATCGCCAACAACAAATGAGTCAGGGGATAGTGGGAGGGAATTGATGGCCAAGAAGAATTACTGACGAGCTCATGCTCAGGTTGGGGCATATTTGTTAATGACAGCATGCACTTCGTCATTCCAGAAAAAGGTGACAATAAGGACATAGCTGTCAAGGTATGATGATGAAATAAATTTAAAATTGTGGGTCACTCAAACAAGCACCCCACAGTGTGGTGACCAAAAGGAAAGGGAAGGGAGGAGCATAATTGCCCATGTGTCATCTGCACCGTACAGAGAGTGGGTTTCCTGAATGGCCAGGATGTTCATGGGTGAATTATTTTTAAAAAAACTCAGTTTCCTAGCCTGGGATGGTGAGGCCTTGAGTTCAGTGATGCCAATATCTTTATAGTAAAGGCTCCCCCTTTGCACTTTAGGTGAAGGGAAGGGCATTTGTGCCCTTCAGCCTTCTCTTTTTCAGCACGTTGCTGAATGGCAGCGTGGGTATTCTGTGCAACGGAGTATAATTTACATGGTTAGCCTTCCATGTGTGTTGACATTGGCTTTTGCCTTCTGTTTATTTCCCCACTAGGATCTTTTTTTGTTTTTTTAGATGTGCACTTGTGGTGCATTATCGCCTGTTGAAATTTTAGAAGGTAGATTGGTGGGTGACTTAGTCTCAATTGAGGCTTAGTGGCATTGGGTGGGTGAAACTGACTCACCCATTGGGTCTTCAGCTTGGATTTCCCAATCTGATTGGCGGAGGGATTTGTGAGCCACTTTCACAGCAAATGACTCAATGTCCTCCTGGAACTGGGTGGGTGGGATCTCAGATGCAGCTGTAGTTGCCACCTTGGCCACCGCTTCTGGGCCTGATTGGCCTTCTTATGCTCCTGAGGGGACACTGGTTTCAATTGAATGTAGTACCCAATCGCTCCCCACAGTAAGGCTGCATCAGTGTCTATAGCCAGTTTATAGTGGGCATCTGCACCACACATTGAATCTGGGATGATTTTGGTTTAAGTAATGCCCTCCTTGGTGAAAAAGGTATGGCCTTGTTGCCAAAAGCGTGACAGAAGGTGCAGATAGGAGAAGCGCTATCCACAGTGACCCAGAATGGGTAGAATCCTTGCCCATCAATTTCCACAAAAGTGGTGTGGAGGATTTTGATCAAATCTTCTGCTACCCCCACGGACAGAGTGAGAACAGCAATCAATTTTCCTGTGCATAGGTCTGGCATGAGTTAAAAGCGCTGCATCTTGAAGAATTGGATTCCCCAAATTCAGTGAGCTCAGCCTTCAGGTGGTGCTCCAGTACGGTGCACTTAATTATTGTAGGTAGAAAGTCAAAAGTAATAAAAATTTGGTTGGATTTAGTCCAGCAAGTGCGCTTCGTGTTGAATACCTGTTGACCATCTGGGAGGTCCACCACCACCCGCACTTTTGCAGCTTCTTCCGCAGCACTTTTTTTGAACCCAAGATCCAGCTAACCATGAGGCATGGAGTGCCGTGTGATGTACACTACATTTGGGAAATGTGTGTGTACATCTCCAAAAAAATTCTCTTAAAGCGCCGTTTATTGTATATCCAGGAAGACTTGCACCTCATGCTCCACCAACAGCAGTGGTTGGGTTTGAGGTGTATTGATTAACTGGTTTCAGAGCGCTTTCCAGGTCAAATTCCTGGGGAAATGCTATCTGTTGAGTTTTTACTACTTATTTTATCTAGGCTGCCAGCTTTTCTCTGCATTTATAAAACTTGGTTGGTGTGAGGCCTGCATCTGTGTTCTTAACTTTTATCACCCAACTGCTACCTGAAATTGGGTGCACACCAATCTCCTCAATGAGAGTATCAATTTTATCTAGAACTGAATCAAATACGTTGCAAAAGTGTTTGCAAAATAGAGAAAAACGTTAGTCAGGACCTGAAACTAATTTTTAATCAATTTTTGTGAATTCATCAGTTTGATCAAGCTTTTGAATGCTACCTTGATCATTTCAATTAAATTAGTCTTTGCCGTGTTACCTGTTTAAACATGGCTATACAAAAAAATTTTGTCTAAAGAATCCTAACAATTATAGTGTGAACTCTATTCTTTTCTACAAAAATATAATATTAAGTACAAACAGGACAAGAAGAATATTGACTTTTTAATACATGGACATCTATGGGATCTCTCTCTTTAAGAAAATTCATTATCCCCTCACTGACTTTAGGGTATTCTTTAACAATGGCATCTACTGTGGTGCAACTTTACTCCTTTCAGAGTTAGCGCACTTGTGGCAGAATCCAGATTGTCAGAGGAAGCTTGATCAAGAATATGGCAGGTGTACAGCTTCAGTTGCTCTGAAGATCCTTCATCCACCACAGCCTTAGCTTAAGCTCATGTCACTACATTCACTCCTCCAACTGGCTGCTAGTATAAAATTCCATCATATTACTGAGGGACTTCTGCTAGATAGAATACTATTGAATCAGGGACGTTTTGGGGTTGGTATTGTGGAGTTAGAGAGTCAGTCTCTACTCCACTGCATCTTTTCCCTGGTAGTATCTGTCACAATTTTGATATGACTGGACGATAATCTTGGGACATCTGGGAAGAATCCGCCAACATAGTATCAGCTAAAAATATTTGAGTGCTTGAGATGAGGTGATATTGGAATATAACGGGTCTTATTGGATATAATGAGTTTATTGGATCGCCTCTATATAAGACAATAAGGTGATGCTGATATTCAACAAATATGAAGTAAATTGCCTATAAATAGGGCGACAGCGGATTAAGAATAACAAGCCAAATTTGAGGAAAATCAGCATAATAGAATAACCTAAGAAATTAGAAATAGTATTACCTGAAGCTTAAGTATATAAACGAAATGGGCGATATAAAGATATAGGTTTTGAAACGCAGATAAGAAGGAACATCAAAAGATGCTGTATATATAAAAATAAATAAAGGAAATAATTGGGAAATTGCTCCTATTTTTAAATATATTTTCAAGTTCGTCAAAGGACTGACAATCAGCACATCGTCCGTCCGTTGCTCAGAGGGCTCAACCTGTGTGAATAGCCCAGCGGATCCTAGTGATATCATATAAAATTATAACAGTGGTGCTCACTACAGGGGGCCCATTGATCAACCACCCAACACTCCGGAACTCCAGTCGCTAACCATGCCTTAACTAAGTCATGTCATTGGGTAGTCTTCCCAAAACCCATTTCAGCTTCATATGAGTAAATCAAAGTTACCTTGGACGCGGTACTTGAAAACCAAGCCAAACTCCTTCAAGAATGTAACGCAGTCATGCATCAACTTGATAGTACGTTTAGTCAAACGCAAATCTTGGGACAACAAATAAAAGAACTTGCTGAATGACCAAATGATTTCACCCAGCGGCAGCAATATGCAGAACAAAGATTCTCTATTTCTTCTCAGTCATTGCACTGGGAGGATGATGACTATCAAGAAGAAGCATCCTATGTAGGAGAAAACAGCGCTGGTCATAGCTACAACACTCACGATTTAGCACCAGATATTACTATGAGTCAGAACACC
Organism: Massospora cicadina; assembly: GCA_022478985.1. Taxonomy (NCBI): domain Eukaryota; kingdom Fungi; phylum Entomophthoromycota; class Entomophthoromycetes; order Entomophthorales; family Entomophthoraceae; genus Massospora; species Massospora cicadina. The sequence goes on from JAKSZP010017608.1 coordinate 53,778, forward strand.
ACTTACCTCCAGTAATGGCTGTACCACCTCCAACTGACAGTCATGCTACCCCTCAAGTGACAAATATCCTGACTTCCGCTGATCCCACTCCTCATCAAGAATCCGCTTTTGGGTCATGTTCCATTCCTCAGTGCAGAACTAATAACCACAAACAAAAGCAGGAAATTAATAAAGCAAAGATACCCCATTTGACCTCAATGGGAAAATCCATGGGTTCTTCAAACGATTTTGAGTTCTCTGTGGAAGTAGCCTCCAATAAATGGAAGGCTAAGTTGCTAATATCTGCCCTGGATGTAGGAAGCGCTGTTCAGGTCACCTGTTACCTCCCAAATAGTTCCATCTCCTATGAGGACGTAAAGGACACTGTACTCCACTTGTTTGGGGGAAACTCAAAGATGTCGCAACAGAAAGTGGAATTCTTAACAGATCAGATATCATCAAAATGAGACTCTCATCAAGTTTGCTGATCGATTCACAATAGAAGCCCATGTACTGATTGGAGCTGATTACTTAACAGAAGCTGACGTGTGCATTGCCATGTCTGCCACGGTGAAGCAATAACGCGAACTTTCTAATGTTATTTCTCCGCTTCAGAATGATGACATACCTCTTCTTAAAATTGTACAGTTTTTATGTCGGGTATTCCCTAACTTTTCGCTGCTAAACTTGGATCATAAGACTACCACTGCCACGGCACCCTCTTATTATAAAGAATACTTTTGGCTACCTCCAGCTCCATTTAGTAATCCTCAGCCTTACTATAACTCTGCGCCTCATCCTCAGCCAAATTATAATCAACAGTACTATCAGTGTCAATGGGCTGGCCATGACAACCATCAGCAACCTAGTTATCAACCTGGACCTAATTACGCTGACCGTCAACACTTGGCTTACTGACCAGGAACTTGTTATACTAAACAACCCCAACCCTTTTGGTCTGGACCTGCTTATGATAATCTAGGACATGGTTCTTATGGGGTTAACTTCTACAAATGTGGTCGCCCTGGTCATTTGGCAAAATTATGATACAATTGCCTTGTGAATTACGTTCAACAAGACCAGTACTATTAGGGAAAAGATTGAGTGGAGTAAAGATGAGACCCTCTACCTCCGCGATACCCACTCAACATGTCCCAAATCAATAGTAATATAGCCTGCGAAAATTCCTCAGTACAATGATGGAGTTTTATACCAGCAGCCGGTTGGAGGAGTAAATGTAGTAACCTGAGCTCAAGCTAAGGCGGCGGCAGAAGAAGAGCCCCTCAAACAACTTAAGCCTTATGCCTGTCAAATGCTTGATCAAGATTCCTCAGACCAACATGCTCCTGCCGCGGATGCACCAACTCTGAAAGGAGTAAACATTGCCCTTCAGGTAGATGCCATTGTCAGAGAATACCCCTCAAATCAGAGAGGGGATTATGAATTTATTTTGGGAAAAGAGAGCTATAAATGCTCATGTATTAAATAGTCAATATTCTTCTTATTCTGAGTGTACATACTGTGATATTTTTGTAGTGAAAAATAGAGTTCGCGCTATAATAGATACTGGTGCTCCAGTTAACATAGTTCCACTAAGTCAATGCAAAAATTGACATTAAAACCTGATGTGGACCATCACATGGCTTACAGAACTGCTGGAGCTATAAGCACTGTCTCTGAGGGAGCTTATAGTGCGCTGCCTCTGCGCTTTGGGTCCATTGTTTTTGTGGCTCCAGCAATTGTGTTACCAAATGAACACTATGACATATTAATTGGGACTGCTTTTCTGCATCATTTTAGCGCTATCATTGATATGATGGAGGAGACCCTCAACATCCTGGGTCAGCGGATCCCAATTTATTTTACTACTATGGGATACCAAAGGATCCAGTGCATACAAGTCATATCAACATCGCCTGTTGTGACGGGGTATGGCCTGTTTGCTACCATCAACTGAAGCGCAAAACTTGGGCCCTTCCTCAGCAGATCTATGAATATCAAGGGATACCCCTTTGAGTGGCAGGGCCCATATCCATCCCTTCCAGCTATCAAGTCTTAGTGAATACTGAGTTAGAGGTAGAAGTGCCAAGTGGGTTATATGGGGAAGTTATTGGGCTCTATCATTAAACACGGTTTGAGCTGCATGTGGCTCCAGGAATTAAACTCCTGGGACATGGGGAGATCAAGGTTTTGTTAGCAAACCTGAAGAGCGAACTAAAGCAAATCCGCCGCCACCAAACTATAGTGTATCTACATCTGATTCCCATAGATGAGGTCCATCAGGTTCATAATTTTGGATCATTAGATGAATTTGGACTACCGCTCAAACCATCAGTTGATGTACTAATGGTGGTACCATGGAGTAATTTAACAGGATTAATGGATGGACAAAAAGATCAAGCAATGGCATTATTTCAGAAATACATGGGGATTTTCGCTGTTGACAATCACGATTTAGGGTGTGCTCTGGGGGTGGTCCATTGATTGGACACTGGTGATCATCCTCCAATAAGGTCTCAGCCGAGCTACTGCTCTCAGACAGCGGAAGATATGGTTACTGAAGAAATCAACAAGTTATTACAACAAGGGATGCTTGAGCCATCCAAGAGCCCGTGGGCTTCGCCTGTTCTAATAGCAAAAAAGAAGGACAGCATTAACCGGGTAGTAATAGACTATTGGAAGCTCAACAGTATTACAAAAAAGATATATACCCCTTGCCAAGAATTGATGACGCCCTGGACCAATTAGGGGGTGCCCGCTACTTTTCTGTGATGGACTTAATATTAGGCTAATGCAAATTGAGTTACCCTTAGTGGAACAGGAAAAATACACTGTGATCACCTCTAAAGGCCTTTTTCAACCAACATGGATGCCTCAAGGACTGTGTAATGCTCCTGCTACGTTTCAGAGAACCATGGACACTATTCTTGGCGATCTGAAACTGTCATGCATCCTAGTATACCTCATTGATATTAACGTTTTCTCTCGGACCTTTTTGGAGCACCTCGACCACCTTGAAGCTGTATTCTGCCAGCTGGCTGAGGTGAACATTAAAACTAAACCTCAAAAGTATAACTTTTTCAAAAATAAGCTTGAATACATGGGCTTTGTGGTAGACTCAACTGGGCTGCAGCCACAACTGGCTAAGGTGGAGGCCATCAGCAAGATGGCTACACCTAATAGTAAGTGTGACATACAGGTATTTCTGGGGATGGTCATTTACTACTGATGCTTTATTCCTAATTTTAGCTGTATTGGGGCCCACTATTCAAGTTGTTGAAAAAAGACACTGTGTTCGAGAGGACGGAACGCCATCAATCCGCTTTTGATGCACTCCATACAGCGCTGAGCAGCGCACCAGTGTTGAGATATCCAAACTTCAACTGGAAGTTTATCATTCAGACAGATGCATCCCTTTCTACTGTTGGGGCAGTACTTTCTCAGAAAGATGATGAGGGAGAAGAACATCCTGTTGTGTTCTGTAGTTGTAGTCTGAACTGTCATGAGAATAACTATACTGTGACTGAGTGAGAGTGCTTATCATTAATCTACATGTATAAACAATTCAGAGTCTATCTGCATGAGGTAAATTTCAAAGCTGTAACCAATCACACATCATTACGTTGGTTGCAGAATCTCAAAGAACCATAAGGACTTTTGGCTCGATGGGCTCTCAAGTTACAGGCTTATAATTTTGAGATTATCCATTGGCCAGGAGCGAAGCACCAGAATGCTGACTGTTTATCCCAGTTACTTACTATTGTGATGACAGCAGATCTTAGCAACGTGATGTATGATAAGATGCTCAGCAGAAAATATGACGAGAAACCACTCCAATTAATCAAAGTATTAAATGAAGTGCGCACGAATACCTTCAAATGGAATGGAGAACTGTACAAGCAAATTGGCAATACTACAGTGAATTTTCCTGTGGCCCTCTGCATAGCCAGAAATCATTATGAGCGCTCACAGGGCAGTCAGGCATGGTGGTGTGCTAAGACTATGGAGTTGTTATGCCCACGATACTATTGGGAATGTATGAGTTTTGATGTGCTCAAAACTATTTCATGTTGCCATCAGTGCCAAGTGGAGAAAGCGTTCCGCCATATGATATCATATCAGTTAGTGAAACCACATTTTGCTTGGCATATGGTCTCCCTCAATGTCGTTGGCCCCTTGCCAACAGGAGCAAACTGTTGTAAGTACATTATAGTAGCTATCAACCACTTGACCCGGTGGGTTGAAGCAAGGGTGATACGAGATCTGGGGGCAGTGATGGTGGCTAAATTTATGTTGGAATTCATTATTCAGTGGCACGGTTGCCCTCAGTTTATTCTCACTGATAACGGCATCAACTTCACCTCGCACATCCTTCCCAAGTTGAATGAGCTTATGGGAATTCATGGAGTTCTGATGACCCCATACCACTCCAAATCCAATGGAATGGTTGAACGAGTGAATGGAACTTTGGTGAACATACTCCAAAGATTAGTAACGGATCGCCCTTTTGATTGGTGCTCTCTTCTTTCCACCGCCATATTTCGCTTATAACATTAGTTACCATTCTGCCACCGGGAAGAGCCCCTTCTAGTTACTATATGTCCAACACCTGGCTCTTCTGGCGCTGCTTTATGCGTGAGTAGAAGAGACTGGTGACTATAACCCCACCGCTATTTGACAAATTTCATGAACATTTTGATCAAGCTACAAACCAAAGCATAATCCTTCAGCTTGGCTAAGAAGATTAGTAATCAGGCCGCTATCAAGTACGCCATAGTGGGTTGTTGCCATTCAAGGAAGGCAATATGGTTCTCTTTCATGATCAGGATGGATTTGGGCTAAAGCATAAGCTGGCTAGTATCTGGTTTGTCCCATTTGAAGTAATAAAGAATACTAGAGTCAACACGTATACTATTAAAGATCCTACAAGTGGTCAGATCATTAACTGAGCACACGCAAATTTAAACAGACCGTACAAACAATAAGGATCTTATCGTCCAGTCAAGGAGGGGGTAATGTCACAATTTTGATATGACTGGATGATAATCTTAGGACAGCCAGGTGGAATCTGCCAACATAGTATCAGTCACAAATATTTGAGTGCCTTGAGATGAGGCAATATTAGGATATAACAGGTCTTATTGGATATAATGAGTTTATTGGATCGCCTCTATATAAGGCAATAAGGTGATATTGATATTCGATGAATATGAAGTAAATCGCCTACAAATAGGGCGACAGCGAATTAAGAATAACAGGCCAAATTTGAGTAAAATTGGTAAATAGAATAATCCAAGAAATGAGAAATAGTATCGCCTGAAGCTGATGTATATAAGCAAAATGGGTGATTAAGAGAGGTAGGTTTTGAAGTGCAGACAAGAAGGAACAGCGAAAGATGCTGTATCTATAAAAATAAATAAAAGAGCCGATTAGGGAAACTGCTCCTAGTTTTTAAATATATTTTCAAGTGCATCCAAAGGACCAACATTCCTCACATTGTCCATTCATTGCTTGGAGGGCTCAGCCTGTGTGAATAGCCGGCAGATCCTTGTGATACCATTCAAAATTACAACAGTATTGATCTTGGTGCATGTAGTGCACATGACAGTTAGGACATATTCTTGCCAAGTGGCCAGGGTGACTTCATTAATTGCAGCTAACTCCATAAGAGCCACATCCTTGATTCTCATAAGAGGGTCCAGGTCAGAAAGTTTGTGACATTCAGTGTAACCAGGGTAGGTCAGTAAGACAATTGCTGACATTTGGCGTAACTAGGTCCTAGTTAGTAGTTAAGTTGCAGACAATTTTTAAATAGCCCCAGGGCTGTAGTCAAACTGTTGAAAATATATCAGCTGACGATGAGGTAAAGAATTATAGTAAGGATGGGGGTTGCTAGGCGGAACTTGTGCTAATTGAGTGTATTCTCCTGAATAAGAGGGTACAGCAGAGGCGGTAGTTTTCCATTATATATTTGGTGGTTGAAAATTAGGGGATATCTGGAGCAAGAACTGTACAATTTTTGAGCAGGGGAACGTTATCATCCAGAATTGGCAACATGACTTGTGAAGCTCTCAGTATGGCTTTACCGCATAGGTCATTTTGATGCACATGTTGGCTTCCACTAATTATCTTGCCTAATCAACACGTGAGTATTCATTGTAAATTGATAAGCAAACTCCATGAAAGTCTTATCATGGTGAAATCAATCATTAAGAATTTACGCCTTTCACTGAGACATCTTTGAGGTGCCCCTAAACAGTTGAAGCAAAGTATCTTTTACATCCTGGTAGGTAACAGAGCTGCTTGGTAGATAGCAGAAGACTTGATTAGCACTCCCAACATCCAAGGAAGATATCAACAGTTTTGCTATCTGTCGATTGGATTCACCTTCCACTGAAAATTCAAACCACTTGAAGAAGCCATAATTATTCTCATTTCAATAAAATAGAGGCAGCTTCTCAATATTGACCTCCTCGTCCCATTAATGACTTTTAGGGGCATACTGAGGATTGGGTCAAGATTTAAAAGAAGTTTCTCAATGAGAAGCTAATCCAGTGGAATTTGGGATGTTCGCTGCTTCAGAGGTAGCGTGGCCTTCTGCTGTGTGTAGCACCACCATTGCTTGAGGAAATTGGCACGCCAACTCATACTCATATCTAGAGCTTATATCCTGGGTGTAGCAGCTCCAACAAGAGTCACATTTTTCCTCATATTTTGCCCCCTTGTCATCCTTCTTCTTTCCAATGAGAGGACTGGGAGGTACTGGTCAACTTCCGCTCAGCGTGTTGCATACATTTGGTGGTGTCATTCAAACAATTGACGAATTTCTTTTTTTGTTTTCCAAAATTTGCATTTGAATAAACGGGCTAACAAGCTGGTGCATAACGGCATTCAATTCTTGAAAAGTTCATCATGTTTCTTGAGCACTGCATCTAAAGTAAGTTTGAGTTTCTCATAATTGGCTGTTGCAACGCTATGTGAAGATTCCCCATATTGTAGGCTTTATTAGACAAATTTAGTGAATGGAGATTTTGAGATTTTTGTGTTTGATCAATGGGCCCCCTGTAGTGAGAAACACTGTTATAATTTGCGCGGTATAATTGAGATCCGCCATAAGGGCCACACAGGTCAAACCCACTGAGCAACGGAGAGATAATATGAGAATTGTAAATCATTTGAACAGACTGATTAATAAGATAATAGTAGAAATTGTCCCGCCAACAAATTTTATTTATATTTATAAATACAGTGACTCTTTGCTGTTCCACTTGATTCTCTACTACTGACTAAATACTCTTTTGATTGCCATCTCACTTATATACCAGCGACTTCAGATGATACTGTTCTCATAGCTTAAGCCATTCTATTTCTCTGATTCTCCTTGTTTTTGGATTATTATTACTCAGCTCTCTATTGCCCTAATTTATGGTGATCTAATTTGTATTTGTCAAATGTTGACATCGCCTTATCACCTTATTTGGAGGTAATCCAATAACAACACATTATTTTCCATTATCACCACATTTTGAGGCACTCAAATAATTGTAACTGATATCATGGTCAGCGGATTTTTCTAATTTGACATAGCTATTTCAGGCTTATCATCCAGTCATATCAGAATTGCAAAATTGAGTATTTTATCCAAGAATAAAAAGGTGTGATGATTTCCAGTCTAAGCATTCCCTTGTTAGTCTTTGGGGCTGTGTTCCTTTTTAACGCGTCAATTTGGATTAATATGACTTGTAATGGTCAAAAACGTCCCAGTTTTTGACCACCATCTTGCAGTGGTGGAAAACACAGTACCAAATGATTGTCCAATATGAAGTTCCCACAAGGTAAGTGCTTTAACTCATCATACTCACCAACTTAACTACAGATCTAAGGATATCCAAAAACAAGAAAAGACAACACATGTAAGGAAGGTTTTTAACTCCAGAATTAACTTTGTTTTTTATTTACAAAATAAACACATGGACGAATTTAATCCCAGTAGCATAATGGCAATATGAAAAACACTTGGAAAACATAGAATTGTTAGGGCAATTAAAACCCTGAAAACCAAAAAATTGTTAAGGATCTAAAACTAGGTTTGCCATTAGATACCAGGTAAGACAGGGCAAGGGCGGCCCCATGGCCACTAGAGAGACCCACGAGAAGGTGGAAATGATAAAGAATTCTGAACTGAGTTCAGAATAAAGCGGTCCTGATTTTTAGGTCGCCCTTCTTTGGAGCCCCTCCTGCACTGTTCTTTGGATCCCTAAGAGCATAAAGAATAGCTCTGGATAGTCACAGCCCAGCGCCAAGCGCCACATAAGATTCAAATCCTCAAAAAAGCGTTTCAATTTGAGATTTAGAAATCCAAATCTTGAGTCAGAATTTAAAAATTTGTTTGACCTGACTGTTACATGT